>JAPMNZ010897675.1:0-13256 GCA_029875035.1 Pomatoschistus microps
TCTGTTGAGCTTAAATGAATGAGGCAGATTGACATTCAGATGGTTGTCTAATGGAATTGTTGGGGGTCTAACACTGTTGCCCGTTAGTCAGTGGTGATGGAGAAAATATTTCTTATTAATTTTTCTCATTATTTTTTAGATACAACACATTTTTATCAATTTGTTTGTGAAAATTGAGAGGACAGCCCAATATAGTGCATGAATCCTCCTGTGGGCTCCACCACTCTGCGAAGAGATGGAAAAGATGAAATAATGTGGGTTAAAGAAAAGGAAAAAAAATGAAGTACTGTAAAGATACGAAAAAAAAGCATTTACAAAACGTGTTCTTATTGCAGAGTTTGATAATTTGTCTCAATGGGAATGGTGTATACAACAAGGCCTTATGTGATCTGTATTATAGTTAATAAAACAAATCTTGTAAATAAAGCTTCCTGTCTCTTCTGTTAAATGGATGTATTGTGTTGAATCAGAAATTTATTTGAATATGATTTGCGGAATAAGGCTCAAATCACCAGTCGCTGGTTTAGTGTGGTTAGGTACTGTATGTACGTTTCTTCAAACTGAATAAATTCCATAGGGATATTCTGTAAAATAGTTAATTAATTTTAAATACAATGTGATTTGGTTTATGTTTGTATGTCTATATATATATCTATATATTATATAAATTTTTTTTTAAAACCCAATATTTCCCTTGCGCATCATTGTTTTGTCTGTCCATTATTATTTCGCCTGTCCATTTGAAATTTCATGTGTGGGCATGAGCACATCCCCAGGGCCCTCCAGGCGAGGTCATGTTGACTCCTGGGTCTGTCCTGCACAGATTTGGTGAGAGTTGTTTGGTGTCTGCCATTTCTGGTAATGTGGGGCTGCAACAAGGCCTCGGTGCCATTTCCTGGTGCCCTAAGCTGACCTTTTCATAGAGTCAAACCTAAGGAAATCCATGACCATGACCTTTGTGGTGCATTCTGGCACTGGACGAGAGAGAGGAGGATGATTGGGAGAGAAAAGGGCAACATCCTGTGTGCACACACTACACTGGACCCTTGAACTCTAGCCTTTAAAATGTGTCACATGGGGAAGAGGGCGGCGGGTTTGTGCAGAAGCCAAATATGGACGTGGCTAAATATTCTTGATGGGTGAATTAGGAATGACTGGGACTGGTCTACATTTGTTGTAATGTAACAATATGGGACAATTTCATTTGTATAATTTATCACACACAATATCAAAATGGTCAAATTCCATAAAACTGGATTTGAAATAGAATGGATTTTGTTTTTACATTGATACCCTTCTATTTGAGCCTCGTCTCAACCACAAACTAAATATTAGTCACGATTAGTCTCAAGTGAGCAAGCTGCGCGTTCAGAGCCTGGCCACTAGGAGGCGCCCTTACATCACTCGACAGCCTGACCCACCACGCGCTTCCCTTGAATTGGAGGAAATTCATCTAATTGATTATTAGGTCAAGACGTGGATGCGCGCGCTGAGACTTCTTCATAATCCCGCTCCGGGTGAGACAGACGCACGTGAAGACTTCCGCATTGATGTGAATCCCTTCTTCCCCATCGGTTTGAAGTTTGCCAAAGAAATAGGTCCGACTAAACTCCAGAGAGTGTGAAGTAAAGTAAGTCTCGGAATAAAGACAAAGAAGTTAATTTGAAGTCCTTGTAGCGCAGTACGTGAGCTGCGTGTTTAGGCTTAACGTGGTGAGGTAGACAGCAGAGGGAAAGCAGGGGAGGAAAGGGGACATATATGGAGAATAAGAGAGTGGACTTATGATGAGTCGAAGCACGTAGCTCCGTTCAAGCGTGTCTTTCTGCGCTCGGAGCTCACAGCTGCGGCGGCGGCCATTGCATTCAGATGTGACCGGGAGCGCGCGCGTGCGTGCTGGAGGGAGTCTGTGCACGCGCGCTGCTACAGGTGGAAATGCTCTTATCAATACGCACTGTCCGAGCCTGACTGCGGGCCGATCTGTCTCATTGATGCTTTGAGGTGGCCCTGGCCTCCCCTGCCTCCCCCAGGAGCCCATTGATTAATGTCTGGGTCACAGCGCTATTTCCATATTGATACCGCGATTGATGACGGCGCTCTAGGAACAAGCCATATTGACCACATGAAAAGTGATACGTTTCAAACTGCTCTCCGGATGTATTTACGCATAATGGTTATAGGGAAAGCAGGAATCAGCGACACAGGTTAAAAAAGAGGCCATCAAATCCTATAATTACCACTTTCTGCGTTCTTCCCCAACACTGTTTCATCTTATGAGTGCTGCATATGAGAAATAGGCCAATGCCATCGCCATCGCCCTAAGTGCCTTTTGACCTTGACCCTTAAGCAATAATACACTTTGGAGATGGCTAGTGAGTGAATAGGCAAAAAAATAAAATGGAACAGCAGAAGTGTAATAGCAGCATCACCTGACAGGCCATACATGCACAATCTGATATCAACAATTAAGAGGCCAGGATCAATGTCAAAGTTGATCCTGGACATATAACCCTAAACATAATTCCTAACCCGAACCTCCAGTGATATCAGATAAACCGTCAAGCATCATCATCAGAGCATTAACATGTGCATGCCTTTTTCTCTCTAAGCCTGTTGAATCTATACCTCTAGGATGTGACAAACTCAGCCCTGCTTCCACACAGCAGCACGAATCAGAGGCAGACATCCCGGATATAGATAAGAGAAAGTAATATGTGGCCTACAATCCCAGAAGGATACTATGGAGCGTGCATTAATGTTCAATACGCTTATGGAAATAGTGTCTAAAGAAAATCTCCAAGCTATTTTTTAAAACCTATATGTCATTTTGCTAGACTTTTCTCAATTCTGATTTTTAACAACATTGTGTGTGCCATAGAGTGACAGATACAATTGGAAATGATTACAATTGATTACAAATGTACCGCCTCATTCTAAAAACATATAGACCAAAAACGAGTAGCCTGTCCAGTAGAGCCACTTCATAATAATTCTTGGGGTTTTGAGCTAATGTACAAGCGCATTCATCCTTTTTTTTCTTTTTTTCTTCTATAGCCTTAAATCACAACAGTAGTCATCTCAGAGGAATTAACAAAACGGCTGAAATCGCCAACATGGATCAGAGAATCAAACAGTTTTAGAACAAAATCTATTTAGAACAAATATGTATGGGTCCATAGGGAGAGTATGTTGATAAATGTCCAGAATGTGTAGAATGTTAGTGTCCTGGACCCTCTAACAGTCCAACAGACCCTCCTGCATCTGCATCTTATTGCCTTGTTTCATCTTTACATCAATGGAAAGTTAAGTGTTTAGGCAGCATGAATAACACAAAGAAGTACTACTCATTTATAAAAGTTACTCTCAAAGATGCAAATGATGCATCAGCTGAGCATACAGGGCGATCCGCAGCATTCATCATTTTTAAACGAGGCCTGTGTCCATAAGAGAGCAGTGATAGATGAGAAGTGTAAGCTCCATGTGACGCCTAACAGAGCTTTAAATAAGCCATATGATCTGTGCCCACACCACATGTACCTCTGCCAAAAGGGGAAAACGGCATCTGATCAGAGAACATCTCAAACAGTAATGAACTAATGAGAACAATCACGATAACCTCATGTGACTTTTGAGGAAACGGCCTCATATGTTAAGGTGAGATGCACGTAAGCTTTGTTCTTTGTGCCGGTTCTTGCTGTTTGGTTTTCTGACAATAATGTTAAACTACTCCGCAGAGAAAAGAAAGAATTGTGAATCTAATTTATTGGACAGCGCAGGAAACAAAGCAATTGTTGTTTTGATGTTGTTAGTGTTACAGAGAACGCAGGGGCCACTGTGCTGTGCTGGTGTGGAGAAAACATAGCTCACATTACACTTAGGTCAGAGCTACTGCTCAAGTTGGCCTTGTGGTCACGATAAAACAGCTCAGGCCCCCGACATATATCTGCTGATTACATCTCCTGAAGTGGAAAAAATGCAAATAATAAATGTATGAGCAACGTGCTTGTTTTTTGCTTGATTAATTATGCCGTTTAATTCCAGATCCACCACGCCGCTCCACCGTATAATTTCCCAGTGGTCTTGGCTGTTTCTTCTCTCACATGCGCGCTGCTGTTTTTCCCCCTCTTCCCCTCATTGCAAAATGAATCATGGATCCAGCCGTGTGCACCCGGGGGAGAGCGGCTAGCTGACCAATCATGAGCATCAGAAACACACACACAAACGCAGCCAGCCTTTTGTTGTGTGGCTCATCAAGTCTGAAGACAACTATCCGTTTGGCAGAATGGAAATCAGAAGTCAGTGCTGAATACTTTTATCAAGTTTGTTTGTTAATGCGCAACAGTCACTTATTCTTGTGTCGCTCCCCAGGTCCAGTGGTCAGTGCGGGTTTGTCCGAGTGGGTGGCAGATGCAGCGTCATTTATAATGTCAGCTGGGACCGGAGAGCCCTCTTATTCCCAGACTGGCCAACCCTGTGTGAAGCCTCCTGACAGTTTCAGGTTAGCCCCGTCTCCCCTCTCTCCTCTAACCCTTCAGCTCTGCTCAGCGGCTCTCCCAAGGGCCCCACTGAGAATACTGCTCAGATCCAGGCCTCTGAGCCCCCAAAGCCGCCGTAATCCTCTGCATCGATCGCCCTGAGAATTTCCTCCTCAGCGCAGCAGGCCTCAATCTTCAGCGCTCACGCTCTCCGACCCTGAGCAGGCAGCGCAGCTCATTCAGGGAGACGCCTCTCACACACAAGCCTGGCCCATATCATGGTGCTATTAGCTTTCCAAATGTAGTTCACTGACTGCGGTTGGCATGCTTCAACTGTGAGCGCCTCCGAAACCTCTCAACATCGATGCACACTCTACAACGTTTACATTCAAATAACACTCAGAGGTGGCAATTGGCTCAGGCTGTAAGTAACGACTCATTTGATAATCAATTAGTTGCCCGATTATTCTTACAAATGAACGATTTGTTGTTGAGATCCAAAAAGGTCAGTGAAAATGGGATTTATGATTTTTTATATTTGACCAAAACAAAGCTCAAGTAGTGCCCCTGGGATTATCCGAGTCATAACCGAGTCAAACCTCTTAGAATGTGTAAGTCTGTGCAAGATTCAAACAACAGTATTAGTAGTTGTCAACCGTTTCAATAATTGATCAGTTGCGTTACGTTGTTATTATAGAGGTAACATTTTAAGGATAATGAATAATCAAAGCTGATCATTTCCGGTTTTATTATATATATATTTTCTTTCTTGTACTCTTCCTGGTTCCACCGTACATAATAATGTGCGGTGAATACTGCTTCTCTTGTCATATCTTATCTCAGTCACATCAAAATCCCAAATCTCACTATTCAGACTCAATGTAGACTAAACCTTTTGGCAGGACCTGCATGTCTCAAATATTTATCGCAGTTTCACTCAGAATACTGGTGGAATCACATCCTCTGTTGTTGATGAAGACACAATCATATATAGGAAGGTATGTAGTACAAGTCTGCAGAACATGAGAAAGCATCATTTCTCCTCCAGGGACAGCTCCGAACCAACAGTCTATCTTCACGTAACATCCTCCTTCATCATTTATTTACACAGCTTCTCTTGGCCCGTGTGCGCATTTGTGTGGATGTGCCTGTGAGTGTATCCTCTCCAGCCTGTAGTCTTCTTTCACACAATATGAAGCCAGCACAATTAAACCTCATTCCTTATTAAGCATCTCGGCGTGCGGTTGGGACACCAAGCGTTGGTCCAAGTTCATGAATATAGAGGGAAGAAAATCTGGAACATTTGGCCCCATCGATATGTGGCTCCGCGGGCTGGTGAGAGCATCCCTGTACATCCTGGCATTTAAGAACAGATGGTGCAGATGGTAATGTATCAGCTCTGTTTGGGCAGGGCTCCGAGCCACAGCGACAGCCCCCGAGATGCTTTCGTCAACACTGTTTATGGACACATTTGTTGGACATTTTGTGTTTTTGCAAGAGTTTTGTCTTGAGTTAAACCTTCTGTCCATCTTTTAGCCTTATGTTTTTTGGACCGCAGCAGTTGACTCCATCTCCCCAACTCTATTCTCCTGAGTGCGGGTGGAGGAAAAATAACTAATTGTGACATTTCTGACTAAATTTCGTGATTTTGCAATTTTCAATATCCCGTGTACGTGTACGTATAAAGCATTAACCTAATATACACTTCCTGCACATTTATGAACGTTTTCTCCAAATAGGAGTAGAAATTCACTGCAAAAAAGTTAAACCGATCCAAACGCTAGAATGAAATCGCCTTTTTATTTCTTATCTTACAACATTCTTATTGTCGTCGAGTTGTGCACATTTTGACAGTTTATATAAATGATGAGAAAGATGATGTGTCTCATTTGGAAAGAATGCTTCCATCCGACAACAAGATGAGAGATACTTTTTTCATTAACAGATATCTAAATGTAAAGCTTCTCTAAAGTCCACATTTTGTTTTCAAAGACCTTCAGTAATTGCACTCGTTGCAATTTGCAAATTGCGTCCGTGAAATTTGCGATTCGATTGAGAGCAATCGTGCAGCCCCAGCGTGTGCCTGTCTTTTGCCCCGGTCGGTTTCCTCCTCCCCATTTCCCTCCCGGTTTACCCTTGCTCCAGCCGCCCGCCCTCGCCCCTCCCGCGCCCCTCCCGCGCCCTTCTCTCTCTTTCTCTTTATTAATTTATTGGGTTGTTATTCTCCTTGCCTGGCTCCGCTAATGAAGGCAGGATGCAGATGAGGGCGAAGGTCGTCTCCGCAGCGATCGACCCCGCCGCTCCGCTGCATGGCACTCTGACTGGCACAGGTCAGTGGCAGCTGTCAATCAATAGCATGCACACAGAAATGTAGGTGGTACACACGCACACACCATCGCTGTAATAAATGCAGAATATACAGTAACGGTCTGTGGAGTCTGGAGCAGAGAAGCATTTAGATCTAAACTCCTTACACTGGAGCTTAGGACAAAATGCTCATCACTGATAGATGTGTGACTTGGTAAACAGGTGAGCTTTGGAACTTGTTGCTGTGGGCATAAGACCTGCTCCACAAGATGGGATTGAACTAAAAAGTCATGCAGTGTTTCCCAACAGGGGTATTTGTCCCCGAGGGTATTACAGAGGGTACATGAAGAATATCATTAGATAAGAGAACCTTTATTCGAGGGGAGATATCAGTGTTGGCCACGCTACAGGACAGTAGGAATAAACAAACACCACATAATCAAACTTGCAAACATTGATGGTAAGAGATATGGGCTGTGGTGGCATGTTAGAAGACATTTTCTTGCATTATAAACATTGAACACATCAATTAATTGGATCTTTTTGTTCTAAACAATCTTAAAGTTCAGTTAAAAGAAAGCAATAATTAGATAAAAAAAACTACATCATGTAAAATAATATATGCAAAAGCTTAAACAAACTTTTCAATGATGTCTTAATGATGGAGACCTTGGTTTGATCCCTGGGGTACGTGAAAGATACCTTCACACACAGGGGGAACCCACAGATGTATAAAGTGGGGGTGTTCCCTGGACATCAGAATCTGCATAACTTCAGTGATAGTTTGACTCCTGGGGCTGATTATTTGACAAATGCCTTCTCGCCTGACTCGCCTCCCTCTCTATGGGTATATTATCAATCCATCTGCTAAAATGTTTAAATAATATTAATAATTAAAATACCCCTATATGTATACAGGTTTGATCCGTGGAGTTGTACAATACGACTAAAATGCATCTTCAAAATGCAACGTATAATCACCTTTATAAAGCACTCCAGTTCATGGATCAGACACGGCGCTGAAACCACAAAAGTTAAAGCAAACGTTTTTTCCAAAGTTTTAAGTAAATGAACACCATTTTAAAATACACACAGTGCCAATATTGACACACAATATGTACAACCTTTTTTGAAATATGGCTGATTTGTACTTTTTATTGTCCTGTCCTTTCTTGTCACACCTTGTTTTAGAGTATGTAGAAATGTTTGTGATAACCGACCAAATCAGCAGTCGGCTTGTTTATGTATGCTATATTATTCTGCAGAAATTACCTTGGTAAGAGTCAACATTAAAACTCAAACAGTAAAGTGCTCATGTTTAACATTTAAATGATTCTCTGTGTGAATGCCTCGAGCAACAGACTTAATTCACACACAAAATAATTCCGCTTTACCTCAGAACGTTGTACCTTCAAATTGCAAGATTAATTTGAAGTGATGAATATTCTCTGGCTGCCTCTGTGCGTTGTCTTTTGTCCAGTGATGTCCATTTGTTCTTCTCGTGCTCTGTGGAGACCTGACCTTCTGAACATAGAGCTCTTTATTGAGAATCACTTGTATCCAAGTGGACATCTTGTATATGCAAATCTCTCCATAGGCAGTGGTTTAATTAGCTCATACAGTGCTGTTTGACAGGTCAGAGTGTTATGGCTCTTCTCCATTGGTTCATTGGCCCCCAAAAGAGTGAGGTGCTCCTGGTTTCTGCCGTATCAATGCCCCAGTGCCACTGAACTCCTCTGCTCCTCATCAGAGCGAGCTGGAGCTGCTGTGTTTGGAGATGCACTTGGCGTACAGACATCTTGTATGCATGTCTATTTTGTTCACGGTTATTGTTGTGGGTTTATTTGTGTGCTCAGTCATGTTCATGAGAGCTCACCTGCTCGGGGCCCATCACCCCCCATCTCATATCTCTATTAGCAGTATAGTAGAGTTAACAGTGTTATGCCATGCGTGAACTTCTCCACCTTTTCCTCATATCTATGCAAAGCTGAGGTCCTGTCAATCAGTCACCTTGGTGACACAGAGCCCCACCTCCCCAATTAGAGCTGACAGGGCAGGATTAGGAGGGGGGCGGGCCCCCACCGACCTGCCTACGTGTCAATCACGTACCGGGCATCCACACGCCTGTTTACTGTCAGATCCCATCTCCGTCTGTCAGACTGCACGGCAACCGTCGCCGAGGGAAGAAGGGAGGAAGGTGGGGCGAGGCGGGGAGGGGGAGGAGGAGATCTGATCAGAATTAACTATGCTTCTCCCTACAGACCGGTCGTGCTTTTAATTCATGAAAGGCATGAGAGAAAGTGTGAGGGGAAAGGCAGTAATCGAGGGAGGAGAGCATTTAAACCCTCCGCAGGCCCTTTACAACTTTTCAGAACCAGCTTTCCTCTCTCACTTTTGGTTACCTCACTTTGTTAACCTGTCTCTGCTCAATACCTTTACCTGCTAACTTTTTCCTCTCATGAAGTTCTTTGACCCTGATCTGTAAAGTCAGAAAAGGAATTAGTATTTCTTTGAGTTGGAGTAAGGTCAGTTTGTTTTGTTGCACACATGTTCATGCAAATGCTTGTCTGTGTTTTGGTGCGTGTCTGCCTCGCCGCCTTCGCACCTACAGTATGTGAATGCATAATGCTGTTATGCTGGGACTTTATAGCAGCGTCTCGTCCACACTATGCTAATGTGTGTGCTGGCCTCTGTAGGACGTGCATTTGTGTTTTTTAGGGGCTGCTGGGTGGCTTCTCTCTGACCCCTGTGCCCTCGCTCTAATCCTCCAGCAAATGAGGCTCTGTGTGCGGCTGAGGGGGTGTTTGGGTCCACTGTCTCAGGATTAGACGACCACAGGAAAAGGTCTTGGCGAGGCTGCGGATAAGACCAGTGGTTGTATTGGAGAATAATGAAAGGATTTTGTCAGCATGTGTCAGCCACCAGTGGTCTCATTACTTCACTTTGTTACTTATCAGCTTGAAGAATTACCTCATTTTAAGTGGAATGATTTGATGAAATGAAACTATCACAACTCGTCCTGTCTTAGTGTTGATTATGTGCCATATTGAATCACCATATGGTTTCCTCAGTGGTGTGAAACCTCAGGTTTGCTGTCACTTTCAATCATGTCTCTATTTCACCTGGATTCCGAACAAAGATTTTTGGCTCTACAGTGTAATGCATAAACTACCAGAATCGTTTTGCAGTCTTTCAGATTCAGATATCCAATAATTGAGATACAATTTAAGGTTGTCCGTTTAATAGCGTGACAAATTTAGTAGTACTGCATGTAGTTCAGTCACAAAATCAGATCAATGATAAAACATAATTTGTCATTGCCTCCAACATGTCGTACTGTCCTGGTCGCTCTTCACTACCTGCATGCTAATACATTTATTTTGTTCATAAACAAAGCCCTTAGGCCATACCATATGTCCGACCGTGGCATTAAAAGTTCTCTTTGTTTCTGATGCTTTTCCTTTCAGCTAATTTGCGCATAATTTGTCGGGTAAATCCGAATGGCTTGACAGCTCTGTGTTGTATGTAAGTGACCAAGCCCCTATGCCGGCTGCGTTTGTTGCTATAGCTGGATGTGAATGAAACATGTAGGTTCTGTTTGCATCGAGAGGCGCGGTGCGTGAGACAGGTGTGTGCTTGTGTCTGCCCAACGACCTCGCTGCAGGGAATGGGCTATCAGGCTGAGAGGGAGGCTATCATGTTAATTACTTTACACACAGCCTGCCAGCCAAGCGTGCAACAAACCGCTGAGTTCACAAACACACACTTTACACACCTGAACACACACTAGTGCGCACCCCGGAGACGCACCAAATGAGCCGTCTTTCTTTCATTTTGTCATTTTTCTGTCTTATGTTTGAAGGCCTTGGACATCAATTCCCCTCTGCTTTCAAGAAAGATCGTTTTATATTCTAATCAATTCCAACGCCGTCCTGTGAAATTAATTGACATTCATTCAATGATTTTAAATTCCTCCGAGGCTGTTCTTTTGTTTCGGCCTGTCAGTGAGCTGCGAGTGAGATCGGACTAAATGTTTTGTCATCTCATACTCCAGGGTAAGCCAGCTCCAAAGCACCAGCCCGAGGTCAGCTTAACCTCTTCAAATCTCATCTCTGCCACTAGTGGAAGGAAACAACAATGCGGATTCGCCATCAGAAACTTTGGGGAAGACTCCTTCTTGTGGGCGGCTCTGGTGGTGTCCCTGGGCTCCTACAGGGGGATGTGAAAGGCAGGTCCGGCACTGAAGCGGCAGAATGAAAGGAACGCAATTGGTTGGGGCAGCACGACGCCTTTAGTTAAATGATGCCGGCACACAGAGGGATTGCTTTGGGAAGTTGTCATCCATCATGATTTTAGAATGACTCAAAGCAGCTTTCGGCTTTTGGGGTTATGTTCAGGGACCCGTGATTGATGCGGAGTAGGTGTGTGCGTTGGAGGGGACAGTGAAAAATGCACTGCATTTATGTGTAAGTAAGAAGTGTTACAGATGTGCAGAACTCCCCTCTGTACTTCTGAAAAGCTGTTCACAAAACATGGAGACTATAATATATATATATATTCTTTTTTTAATCCTGAAATGGTTGCCTCGATTAATCAGTTTATTTCTATAATTACAATGAACTGCTTCTGTGTGAAACTGAAACATCTAGCGCACAGAACTAATTTCTGTTTTACACAGAAATGTTCCTACGTTGTCCCAACATGTCTCTGAAGGTGACAATATGATAATCATACTAATATATGTATTAAATATGCAGTTAGCAATGCAAGAATACTCGATAAATCAAAGCTAATAATCGATAGACACTCGATTTCAGCTACAGGCGTATATTTCTCTGTTGAAATGAATTCTTCACAAAAAACAAACAAAAACATCACATTTGTTGTTTATTCATAAGTACAGCACGCACTGAGGCCTCTTACTGTGCTAATTATACAATTGCTCCAAAGCACAATTTTCAGAAACTCGATTAAACACAAATCATCTACATGACTGTGATAATCATTCACTATTCACAGTAGCTCAAGAAATATAAATATTGTATTTAGGATAATACATGGCCATCATTATCAGTTATTTGTCTTTTAATCTGAGAGTTAATAATTGTATGAAAACGCCTTAATAGACTAGTAGTAACTGCCACAACTGGGAGGAAAATATACTTGGTGTAATTGTATTTGTTGGAACGTATCGCTTCTGGACAAATGAGGGATTAGATGGAAAACAGCATTACTCAACATTTTAATCAAAGCATTACTCAATTGATTAATCCATCAATCTTTGTGAATATTATGAAGATTGTCTTTTGATCAATCTCAGAAAGGTTGCTTTTCCACCTTCCTTCAATGTATTGCTTGATAGGGCCAAAAGCAATTATTTCTTAAATATATTGAATAACACCAAGATTGTTGTTGAAAGAAATGTTAATATATTTAAGAATTCATTGCCTTTTTCCCCCTATGTCGCGCGCACACATCAACAATGCTTAAGGTGATCCCGGTCTTCCAACTAGATCATGCCGAGGCCGTCTTCCAATCGATGTCCAATTAGTGGGATTCTACATCTGGAAAAGACAGGGAGCGTGCGCCATGGTCATTCCAGGGAGCGGGAGGTTGGGGTGATGTCTGGAGTTAAAAGTAGAGAAAGATCTGGGGAAGGCAGAGGCCAACGACATGAAAGCAATGAAAAGGCGCAGCGTTTAAGACTGCTGTGTTGTATAAGTGGGTGGAGAAAGGTGGGCCGTTAGATGTTAGATGCTCAATCAAGCCTGGCTGAGAACAGTGTAATTAATCCATTGAAGATGTCTGATTGCAGATGACTTTGGGAATACCGGAGCAGCGCCTATGGGCCGGAGGGAGAGGCGAGGAGGGGGCAGGGCCGAAGCCAAACAAGATGGATGCACGGATGTGGGACCAGGAAAGAAAGTGGAAGGGCAAACAGTGCACACCGGTAGATTAATTGAAAACAGGGAGATACAGTAGCTTTTAAATGAGAAGGATGAGTTGCACTGACATCGTGTAGGAACGAGAAAGGCGACAATTGATGGCGTCAGGGTTAGGTGGGACCATCACTTACACTACTTTGGGGGATTAAGACCTCGACCGGATGTCACTTGTATATAAAAACACAAACATGAGGCTCGCTCTGGAGTTTGTGCCTGTGCTTACAGTCCAGCGGTAGATAAATGACTCTGCTCTCTTCAAATGCTAATGTGCTTTTAAGGCACACACAGGCCCGGGTTTTCTTGCTTTGTTTAATGGACTATTAATTTGTTTGAATGCTTTTGGTCTCAGTTGCTGTGGTACGGACTTGGCTTTCACTGGTCTCTTATGATTTACTTAGCCTCCATTATAATCAAAGCTAATCCAATAAAGCGGAATAATCATCGGAGTATTATACAGAATATTATCATTAGTTGTTTATGTTGAATTGCTCTTGAGCTCTTGTGGTTTCCTGATCGTGAGAATCACTCTGTA
>JAPMNZ010897693.1:0-17040 GCA_029875035.1 Pomatoschistus microps
ACAACTATTTCTATCAAAACCAAGCAGAAACAAAATTGTATAAAAGGGATTATCTACACCAACTGTGACATGCAAAGAATGAAACTTTCTGCAAGTTGCACATCTCTAGGAGAAATGTGGCCACTCAAACATTAAAGGTTAGAGATACTTACTTGTTGCTCATCATGAGAACTTCAAGCTCCTTGATGTTGTGGACCAGGAACTTCTTGAAACCAGTGGGCAGCATGTACTTGGTCTTCTTGTTGCTTCCATAACCAATGTTGGGCATCAACATCTGTCCCTTGAACCGCCTTCGCACCCTGTTGTCAATACCTCTGGGTTTGCGCCAGTTTTTCTATTAAGAAGGTTTAAAATCATTATCCAGACACTCAATTCTACCATTATAAAATACAGTTCCAGTACTTACTGCAATCTTGACATATCGATCAGATTGGTGACGAATAAACTTTTTTGTCCTCTTCTTGACAATTTTGGGTTTGGTGAGGGGCCTCAGGGCTGCCATGGTGACTGAAAGGAATAAAACCAAAATACGATCTGGAATTATAATATTATTTCGATGGCAGGTGTCAGAAATGTCTCCACAGTGAGACGAATAAATGAACATCTTTAGGTGCGATTCGGTATTGCCTGTATGCACGATTTTACTTGGACAGAATCATACAAAACACAAACAACGTTTTATCAATTTACACAACAATACTATTGGCAATATAGGAGATGTACTCAGAGCTAGATCGTCATTATTAGATCCATGAGCTAGATGCACTTATATTAGCTACAGGACTATGTTTAGCTAGCGCTCGTTAGCCACGCTACCTTCGGAACACGCCACAATAACGGTTGAAACAGGGGAACAAATTTTTTAAACGCGATAAAGAGGGGCCGTGCATTAAAGACTGCCTTCATTATTGAATACGCATTTCTCCAAACCATGTTATTCTGTCAGCCGGCTGCAGTCACGCACATAAAATGAACACACGTCTACAGTAGTAATGGTGGCCGTGTTTCTATACTTTATCCGTACGTCCCGGTGATCATTTGCACAACTAATGGCATTATTATCAAGCCCAACTCTTTCTATCTTACTTTCAGTGTGAGAGCAGTGTGTTGGTGTTGTATTTAGAGAGGATTGAGGCAGATAACAGTCACTCACCCGCCGATGTGAATCCAAAAAGGACTTCAACGACGAAGGAAGGGAAGAAAAAGGACTTCCGGAGTTAACCTGTGGGCTTATGGGTAGTGTAGTTCAGTCAAAATATCACATTTGTTTTCGCTTGCAAAATGTCAATATTTACAGTTTACGTTTAATAAACAGAAAAATCAAGTTTGTTCTTGAATATATGTGTTACCTCGGTTAACTTACATACTTTGGGTCAGATGATAATGTTAATTTTTCGACTGCGTCAATATGTGTAAACCAAAGTCTAAAGTTTTATTTTCGTTTTCCTGTCACAAGACTAAAGAGGTAGTGGCCTAACGGTGAAGTAGGGTGAGTGGACGGGAAGCTTATTACGCAGTAATTTGCCAACGCTGTAGCAGTGAAGTACTTTTTGAAGAGTGAAAATTGTTTTAGATTTATCTTCCTGCAGATCCGTTCCTGTCACTACCGGATGGAAAACCAACCATTTATAAGGTGAACATAACATGGTGCTACGCTTAATAGATTAACAATTGATTGACGTCGCGCACGTGTTTTTTGAACAGCAACTCACTGGTTCCTGTTTATAATTTCAGTCACAACAGATCCTACGGTTTGGCCAACCCCGGGTATGTCACAACACCAGAGACAGCACCAGGTATGGCCAGTTCAGGAGATTTGCCTTCATGTTGTAATTTTGGAGAGGGCATCCAGAAACTGTTGCATATCACAGAAAAGTAAACCAGAAACTGTTGCTTATCACGAATACATGGGTCAAGCAATTTGGTCACGAGTAGGAGTCGTTTTGTACCGTATAAAACGGATGATGACCATGATCATATATGGATACGCGCTTCCTTGTGCTGTGCCAAGTGACGTCAGTCTGTAGTTCATGAATCTTGAGTATGATCCAGCCCATGGATCCTGCCCATGGATCCAGCCCATAGATCCAGCCGCCACAAGCGCTACAAGTCCGTTTCTGTCTCTCGCAGCAGATCGTTATTTACATTAACTTTTCTTACATTTTTAGACCTCTTTCGGTTGTTACAAACATTTTTAGGGATACGGATCATAATAGAAATAAGGTAAGTCAATCTGAGCACTCTATTCATAGAGGAATGTAGCAAATGTAGAAGGGTTAACTTATATGAGTAGGCCTACTGTGGAGTTGTTGATGCTTATCATTACAGCAATATCTGCCAACATTATTATCTATGATCCTTTAATGTTGGAAGTTTTAGTTTTTGAACTGTGATTGAACTGGTTCTTCGTGTTTGTTTCAGCAATGTTTGCCCCACCCACCCCAGACCCAGGTCCCAGCGCGCCTCCAGCCAGTATGTTTGACAGTATGCCTGGTTATGAAGGGACCACACCTGGAGATGGAGGTACAGTGTTGCCTGTCCCACAGACAAAATTCTGTCGCTTTCTA
The DNA here is from genome assembly GCA_029875035.1 of Pomatoschistus microps. Taxonomy (NCBI): domain Eukaryota; kingdom Metazoa; phylum Chordata; class Actinopteri; order Gobiiformes; family Gobiidae; genus Pomatoschistus; species Pomatoschistus microps. The sequence continues at coordinate 2,568 of JAPMNZ010897693.1, forward strand.
AATCTGTGCAAAATGCACGTACTGTGGGAGCCACACCCACATTTCCTGTTGCGTTTGGACAAGGGGGTGTTTGTTTAAGCTGTGCTGTGAACACAATGAATATTGCTTATTGTATATTCGATAGACTTAAAATCATTTTTGCTTGTGTACAAGTCTCTCTATGGCCTCAAACCAAAGTATATTAGTGACATGTTAGTCCCATGAACTGACCCAGACTCTGAGGAGCACAGTGACTGGACTCCTGCTGGTGCCCAGAGTCAGAACTAAACATGGGGAGGCTGCATTTCATGCTGCTTCATGCTGCTAAAATCTTGAACAATCTCCCTGAAAATGTGAGACAGGCCTCTTCGCTGACAATGTTAAAATCCAGGTTAAAAACAGGTTCTGATTAGCTGTGCATACAACTGAGGGATTTTATATTTGAATCTGTCTTTTAAATGTACTGTGATTATTTATGATTTTAAATTAATGCTATCTTGTTTTGTTCAGCACCTTGTATGAATTGCGCTATACAAAAAAAACTTGCCTTGCCTTGCCCTATTGCACTGTATGGCATACATATGTAGCCACATGTGTGTATTGTACACTCTCTTGTGAGAAGACAAAGGGAATCCAATAAATATATATTTGTTTTAGGTGGATTTCTGCCACCTCCAATGCCTAACAGTCCTGTACAACCACCACAACCCGGACCAGAGCAGCCACAATGGAAGTGAGTTTTCATTTTAAGGAAGTTGCAAAACTAAATTCTGAGTATTTTATTTAGGCTCTGTTTTAATTTTGTGCTTTCTTTTTTGCTTAGCATACCGTCAATAAGTGAAGACACTGCCCGTGATGCTTTTACACTGTTTGCCTCCAGTAAGTGCTGTTACAGTAAATCCCCAGCTAAGGACGGAATCATCACGAACATGGAGGCCTTCAATACATACAGAGTAAGAAGGGAGATCCTTTTATTAAGATAAGATAAGATGTGCTTTATTTATCTCACAAAGGAGAAATTTACACGTCATTAGCCATCAGTTAAGCCCAATATTATACCTCTGTTAAAGTACTATCAGAGTGCAAAACCGTATAGCCTACTCTGAGTCTAGGTATGTTTATTAATTGTTTTTGATTAACCACAGACAAGTGCAATTGTCTATAACAATATGTACAATTGTTGCCTTGTGTGTTATTTTTTTAGTACAGATTGGAAACTTTTACTGAGTCAAGATCTACACACTGGGCACATGAGCCATATCATGGTAAATGTATTTGGTTTCTACATTACTAAGTATTATTTACATAGATTGGATGAAGTACAGCTTTTTCTGTAACTATTACAGGGCAGCCAGTCGATGCCTATGCTCAATCACCACCAGGACCTTGGGCCATTGCTGCTCAAGCCCCAACCTTTTTTCAGGATTCCAAACAGGTTATCAAGGTTCCATACACATCATCTATGAAGGTAAATAATAATGATAATAATCATCATCATCATTATCATGATAATAACAATATTAATAATGGTAATATTTCAGATAAATGTATTCAATAACATGTTTGTTTGGTTTTTTGCAGCCATGCCATGTGTGTATGGGAATGGGACGAAAACCTTGCACTCAGTGTGCTGGTAGTGGCAGCGTGAGTAGTTTGAATCATATTTCATTGTATGGTGTGATTTGACCAGTTTCCTAAAATAAAGTATTCATTAAATAGAAAGTTTGTTGGGTCTGCAATGGAAGTGGTTTTCGCCATGGGAATGATCGATGTCATACCTGCAATGGACGAGGACGGGACAAGTTCTGTGACTGAAAAAGTGTATATTTTTACTCGCTGTTACTCCAGTAAGATAATAAATTTTATTTGCACATAGTTGTCACCACTGTCAAGGTAATGGATCGTCAAACTGTATAACGTGCCATGGGAAACAACAACTTCTGGTTTACATCAACCTCAAAATAAAATGGTAAATTCAATACCAGAATAATTTTAGCTTGGTACAATATAAAATAACTAACATGAATGTTCTTTCAGGACAAACAATTGCGATGATTATGTTGTAGAGCAGTCAAGTGGACTTCAGATTTCCAACTTGAGCAAAGTGACTGGCAAGGAGCTTTTCCGAGACTCCCAATACTTGGTAATTTTTAATGTTATGTTTATAGTATGGTAATCTAATGTGTAACTGACGTGACCTCAATCCTTTATATTTACAATAGTAATAATACATGTATTCTTCATGTCTCTCTGTGAGCTTGAAATTTAGCTTGAAATTTATTTTTATGAATCATTATGTTTGCAATCTACAGGTGTACCCGGTGATGGGGTTTCCTGATGTGTCCGTGGTGAACGCGGCACAGCGTCTCGTTGGAGAGCATGTAAGCAGGTTCTCCCAAACATCACGCATTCTTCAACAAGTAACTATTTACTTTTCTTTTGAAATTAAAATTAAATGCAATTATCATCATTTACACTCAAATTTTTGCTTTCTTTGTCATCAGCGGCAGAGTGTAGAGCTCATTCCTGTGACCAAGGTGACCTACTCCTGGAAAGGGAAATCAAACCACTACTTCGTATATGGAAATGAGTTTAAAGTTCACACAGATGACTATCCTGCTACTTGTTGCTGTTCTGTCATGTGATGTTCATGTACTATAACTGTATCTTTCTAATTATTCTGAAATTAGAAAAACGATTATGCATATTTGACACAGCTTGTTACTGAATGTATAGACCTACATATATCCTACTATTATAAACACATAATCATAATGCAATCGTAACACCGTGCAAGACTTATCAATAAGTAATGATAATAATACCGTTATTTTTAACATCATAATTTGACCATACACACACTTTAATCCAAATCAAATAAACTCTTAATAATAATACCATTATTTTTTTGTTCCTATTGATTGGATTGTTTCGTTCCGATAGGCTTGTTTTGACAAAGTTGAACATTTATATAATATTCTATTTTGTAATAAATTCATGTAAATACATTGGAAGTCTCGTCATTTAGACTGGCCCGTCGCAAATGGAGTGACGCGTATAACGTGTTCGCCGCAATGATAATAAAGCGTAAACATAAAGCTATCGTTTACTGCTTTAAAAAGTCGAACGGGACGTGTTTTTTCACCCAAACCTATCGTCCATAGAAGACGCACCCGTCTGTTTTCTCTCCATTATAAAAGATCTGCTCTTACTAAACCAGGGAGAGGTGAGCTGAACAACGCGGGGAAGTTAGCATTCCGGTAGCAAGCTAACAAGCCAAAAGCTCCCTTATAAGTGCGTATTTTCGATGCATATCATATTTCTGTTCATGGTCGATTGTAATGGTAATATAATATAAGCCAAATAATGTCAGTGTATTTTATACAGGTTAAGTAGAATACCGAAAAGGTTTTCTTTAGCTTAACTAAATCGAACTTGGCTAACAACATTAGCCTTCCTCATTCACCAACACAGTGATGAGTACTGTAGAAAGCTGGATTGCAACAGGCAATCAATAATTGTTTAACAAACTAATACCTAAAAACGAGGTTACGGATGTGTCCATCGTTTGTTGCATTTTAAATCCTCAGTTAAACCCCTTATTAAAATAGTGTCTTTGTTTTTGCATGTTTAGCTTGAATCATGTGGTTTGCTGTCACTTTAGACAAGAGTTGTTGCAATTTTTTTCGCTTTAAGGCGACTTATGCAACAAACTGAACAGTATATTTGAGCACTGTCTCACGGTCGATGTCGACTTTTGGCTGTGTTCAAAGCACTGCACATAGGTTGTGCCATGGCCACAGCATCTGCTACTGTGGACTCCAAGGCAGAGTTGACTGCACTGTTGGAACAATGGGAAAAGGAACAACAGGGTGTTACTCAAGAACTGGTCCACATACTGACCAAGTATGTGCTTTTGATCAAAGACGTTTATATTTATATGTAATATCCTACATTCTGAGATGTTTGTTCTTCTCTGCATATTGTAGGATCTCAGATCTTGTGGAGAAAGAAACAGAAGAGTACCACAAAGCAGATCCAGACCCATTTGATGATCGTCATCCTGGTAAAACATAAAATTGCCTTTTTAAAGTGACAGTTTGTGTCTGACATTTCTTCTTTGGCCACTAGGGAGAGCTGATCCAGAATGTGTGTTGGGGCACTTACTGAAAATATTGTTCAAGAATGATGACTTTATGAACACTGTAAGAAGAAACCCTCCAAATACAATGAATGCAGTCCAGATAATGATACTTACCAATGCTTTCTATTAATAGTTGGTGAATAGTTATGTGATGAACAGCAGAGAGTTTTCCCTAAATACTGCAGCTTGTCGCTTACTTCAAAACATCATGCCTGGGTTAGAAACTGCAGTTGTCTTTCAGGAAAAGGTGGATATTTGCATTTTATTAATGTATTTTTTGTATGTAGATAATGTATCTTATTAGGTGTATATGTGTTTCTCTAGGAGGGGATTGTTGAAAAGCTTTGCAAATGGGCTCAAGAGGCAGAGCAACCCCTGCGAATTTATGCCACAGGTTTGTTGGCAGGTGCAATGGAGAATCAAGATATTGCTGCCAATTACAGGGAGGAGAACTCTGTCTTGGTTTGTAATCATTTTAAATAGATGTGTACCTTTTTTATACTTTGCATGCACACAAAAGAACATCTGCTTGATCTATTATATAAGAATTATTATCCTGGTAAATTTTTGTTAATAAAATGTCCCCACTAGGTGCCTTTGATGCTACATCGTTTGCGAGAACTTCTGGATAAAACCATTGAGAGCAAACGTCCCAGTCCGAGAAAGATCTTGACTCGATCTTTACTGCCTCTAGATGAGGAGGCCGTGGATGGAAGCTTTGAGGACAAACCTTTCACACCAGTCAGAAATGGAGCTGAAAAGGATCTTAAAAACCCAGGCCCAGACGGTGAAAAGACATTTTCTTCCACTGAGCAAGAAAATGAACTGTCTTTTCGAATTAGTTCTCCTCACAGAACCAACACTCGCCCAAGCACTGCATTTAAAACCATGATGAAACCCATGTCTGCTTCAGAATTACTCATTAAACAGTCTGATGGAGGCAGCTATCTACGAAGAAAAGCAGAGAGAGAAATTTGCAGGTTGTCAAAGCAGAAGATAAATTTCTCTTTACCAGATCCGGAGAGATCCTTCAGTGAGCTGTCGAACAGCAGCTGGTCAGAGATGAGCCCCTGGGTCATTGGCAACAATTATCATCTTTACCCTTTGACTCCAGAGATTGAACAGAGATTAATTCTTCAGTATTTAACGCCTTTGGGAGAATATCAAGAGGTATTTTACATTGATCCATTGTTTTGTATGCCACTGTGTCAGTTTTATTTTTTTATTTTTATAGTAAATGTAATATGCATGTTTACTTTAAAAAGATGCGCTGTTCTTCTATTGGACAATTTGAAACTTGCTAATTGTTGTCTTGCTAAGACCCTTTGGCCAGCAGATGTCAGTGTTAGTCAATTCAAACAAGTCATCAAAGTGACAAAGATATTGATTATTTGTATGGTACAATATTATTAATCATACTGAATGTTAAAAACAAGTTCTTTTTGCAGCTGCTTGCCGTGTTCATGCAGATGGGAGCTCGGGAGCTTCTCATGCATTATATGGATCTAAAGCAGACAAATGATGTACAGCTAACCTTTGAGGCCCTTAAGGTGAATACTGAAATATCTGCTGTTAATACCTCTATAATGATATTCTGCCTTACATATGTATGCACTCTTTATCCACAGTATCTTGCTTCATTGTTACTTCACAAAAAATTTGCTGCTGAGTTTGTGGCTCATGGTGGAGTTCAGAAATTGCTGGAAATTCCCAAACCGTCGATGGCTGCGACTGGAGTGTCTCTATGCCTGTATTATCTTGCCTATAATCAAGATGCGATGGAACGAGTACGTAAAACACATGGCTATGGACAGTTGTGTTTTAATTATTTTGTGAATCTTAATCCCATTTTTCTAAATTCACTTTTGGATCTTCACTTAAGGTGTGCATGTTGCCAAACTCTGTCCTGTCAGATATGGTCGGCTACACACTGTGGCTGCTGGAGTGCTCACATGCGTCCGGCTGCTGTCATGCTACCATGTTTTTCTCTATATCCTTTTCTTTTCGGGCTGTCCTTGAGCTGTTTGACAAGCAGGATGGACTCAGGCGCCTTGTAAACTTGGTAGGAATAAAATTGCATTGTACTATAAGGAGAAGTGACAATGTTTTTGAACAGAAATGACGTGTTTGCAGATCAGCACATTGGAGATCTTGAATCTTGAGGACCAAGGAGCTCTGCTGAGTGATGATCAGATTTTCTCCAGCAGGCAGACGGCCAAGCACACCTGCATGGCTCTGCGCAGGTACTTTGAGGCCCATCTGGCCATCAAAGTCGAACAGGTGAAGCAATCATTGCAACGCACAGAGGGAGGTGCCCCCATTCACTGCCCACCATATTACAAGGTACAAGGGATTCACTCGAATCAAATATGGTTATTAAATTTTGCTGCCACCCCCTCACCATCACACATCCATAATATTCATCCTTTAAATTGTTTTTAACCAATTTTTTGACTATTTCAGAAATCAAGTATTTAAAATAAGTTTATCAGTAATACAACTAGAGTGGCTTTTGAAAAGCAAATTATAGTCATTAATTTTGAGACAATTTTTCAAGTCAAATGACGTAATTAACTGTGTATATTCTTGTTTGACCATGTTGGTGGTCATTGTAATTTTTTTTCTCCTACTCTTAGATGGCTGTTCTGTGCTTATGGTCATTCATAATTATCCATAGCAAAGAATAAATACATTTTTTATTCTATATTTTAGAATATTAAATTTTCTCAAGGTGCACATTAAATGAACAACATCACAAAGGATTAAAGATACAAAACTGGTGGAAAAGCATTTTGATAATCATGGGGGTGATTAAAAACTGTTGTATCCAGTGTAATGACATAGACTTGAATGTTTTCCAGGCTGTGAGCTACAGTCGAGAGCAGGTGGTGGAGATGATGGAGTTTCTAACAGAGTACAGTCCACTCAGACTGTACTGGGAACCGGCTGAGGTTTTTCACAAACTATCCTGTGTCCAGCTCCTTCTGCAGCTCATCTCTATTGCCTGTGATTGGAGAACATACTATGGCAGGTATGAGATTTGTGAGGCCAGTGTTGATGCACCCATTTTATGAACCTTTAAGTTAAAGGGGGAATTGGATAAGGCATGTTTATTTGTCTAGCACAATTCATACACAAGGCAACTTTTGCTCTACAAGACAAGAAGGGAAGCTGCAAACAAAATCCACTTTTTAGTTTTGCATGGGTGTAATAGTACTCTATACTACACTGTATGGAGGGATGCAAAAATAAAAACGGATTGTAATCACTGTCAATAACTGTAAAAAAAAAAAAACATCCATACATACTTACATACATACATATGCATGTCCTCTTTTAAATGCACATGTTTTTACAGGAGTGACACGGTTCGCTACGCACTAGACCTCCTCAGTATCCTCACAGTTGTACCAAAGACTCAGCTGCTTTTGTCTGAACCTGTTGCTGTGCTTGACGAGGCCGGTTCAACTTCTACCATTGGTGAGTACATAAATAAGGGTACTGGCTACTGATGTTTAAAAAGCTGATTCAAATACGCTTCTCTGCTTAGGAATGAGCATTGTCCTGGAAGTGGCAGAAGGAGAGATTTTTGTCAACGACGCTGAGATCCAGAAGTCTGCTCTGCAAGTCATCATCAACTGCGTATGTGCTCCAGACAAGCGCGTGTCCAGCATCGGAAAGTTCATCGCTGGTACTCCTCGTCGCCGTCTGCCACAGCAAAGCAAGGCCAGCGAGAGCGTGCTAGCAAAGATGTGGAACGTGGTGCAGTCAAACAATGGCATCAAGGTACTCTTATTACTTTTTCTGTGGTCATTTACGTTGACAAATTTGGACTTGCAGTTTATATGCCTCGACAATTTGTAGAATCTGTTTATTTTGTTTTTGAAGGCCTTAATGAGACAACAAAAGGATAGAGCTTGAAAGAAAGATTAGCAAAACAATGTTTAAACCATAAAAAACCCTCCTTTTATAGTTAAAGCAAATAGCATTCATAACATTTGTAATTGTTCACCCGTGATTGTGATATTCTTGACTGTGTGCTGACCAAAACCCTGGGGCTACCCTGCATATTTATTTAATGAGAAAGTGGCATTTGATTAACTCTCAGAATTTTTATAAAAGATGGAGAACTACCAAAATCAATTACAGAAATAAATAAGTCAGTGGCCAGGTCGCTGTACAGAAAGATTTCTGTGTTCACAAGGACATGTAGAAGTTCCGCTACTTTGGCACCTGATGGTTGATTTGTATAAAGTGTAAGAAAAATGTGCCCATCTATACCCATAAACCATTTCCTTTACAGGTAGAAGTTCCAATCACACTCTCGTTCATCCACATTCACACCTCTAGACCCCTCAGGCAAGCAGTAAAAGTAAGCCTATAAATAATCTAATATTTTCTCTTTTATTTCAGGTGCTGTTGTCTCTACTGATGGTGAAGATGCCTATAACAGACGCTGATCAGATTCGGGCCTTGGCCTGCAAGGCTCTGGTGGGCCTGTCTCGTTCAACTACCGTCCGGCAGATCATCAGCAAGTTGCCTCTGTTCAGCAGCGGACACATCCAGCAGCTCATGAAGGAGCCGGTTCTCCAGGACAAACGCAGCGAGCACGTCAAGTTCTGTAAATACGCCGCGGAGCTCATCGAGAGGATTTCCGGAAAACCTCTCCTCATCGGAGCGGACGTCTCCCTGGCGTGGCTGCAGCGAGCCAGTGTCGTGGCTCAGTCCAGAATCTCGTTCCCAGAGAAGGAGCTCCTGTTACTCATCAGAAACCATCTTGTGGCCAAAGGTCTGAGTGATGCAGCTGCCACACTGAGCAAAGAGGCAGATCTCCCAATGGTTTGCGTGTCCCATTCCTCGCATACAAACCCTGTGTTCCCATGTGTCCCTGTCGTTCCCTCCACCTCCTCCCCTGTCACCACATTACCCAGGACCCCGCGGTTGGCAAATGGCGTTGGGTCAAGATTGGCCAACCACGCCTCGACCCCTGGATCCAGTCATTCCCAACCTCGGCCCAGCACTGTAGCCCAGCCCACACCTTCTGCTTCCACCTTTCCCCAAACAAACGCTCATCAATGTACCAACGGCTCCCCAGTCATCGGCCGCATTTGTTTCTCTCGTGAGCGACAAACCATAAGCTGCGGGAGTATAGGCTGCAAGAAACCGCGTGGGCTCAGACAAAAGTCCGACCACGGCGCCTTCAGTCAAAGTCCAGCAATGAAAAAACAATTCGACAGACATTTGCCATCCCCGCCTGCGTTGGACAGTATTATCACCGAGTATTTGAGAGAGCAGCATGCACGATGTAAAAACCCTGTTGCCACCTGCCCCCCCTTCTCGCTCTTTACCCCCCACCAGTGTCCCGAGCCCAAACAGAGGCGGCAAGCACCCATCAACTTCACGTCTCGCCACACGAGGAGGGTCATCTATCCCAAGTACGGAGGAGTGGACGGAGGATGTTTTGACAGACATCTCATCTTTAGCAGGTGTGTGTGGTCTTTACATTCTACGTAAAACTGAAACTATTATTAAACGAAATACATTCTCAAAATAGTATGGATACACACAAGATCATGTTAAGAGGACAAAATGGACAAAGTTAAAAATTGCATATTTATTATTTGTGGTATCAAAGTTGTCATTGTTGAGTCTTTTTCTCAGAACCAAAATAGTTTTTAGTATATTGACGACACCAGTTCTACGATATGGTGGGTGGTGTTATTGCCCCACAGAAAGGGCAGGTCTTTCCATATTGGGGTTGCATGTTTCCCCATGTCTGAGTGGGTTTCCTCCAGGTGCCATGTATAAAGCCGTTCTTGGGAAGATATCAATAACATCGAGATGCAAGCCTTTGGGACACAAAGATGACATAGTTCACCTTTTTACCTCTTGGCAAATTAATGCTTGTTTATCAATTGTTCAAATTTGTTTTTATTTTCAAGAAGAGTATTGGCTTTAAGGAATAATGCTTCATAAATGCATTTTCAACCCTTTGGTTAGATGTTTAAACTCGACAATAAATATTCTGTAAATGAGTTATTGAATTATTTGCGACATGATTTATTGGCCTTATTATAATGTATTTTCCCTTCTTTAGATTTCGTCCCATCTCGGTGTTCAGAGAAGCGGACGAGGACGAGAGCGGCTTCATGTGTTGTGCCTTTTCGGCTCGAGAGCGGTTCCTGATGCTGGGGACGTGCACTGGACACCTCAAACTCTACAACGTGTTCACGGGACAAGAGGAGGCCAGCTACAGCTGCCACAGCTCCGCCATCACACACCTGGAGCCTTCACGGGTCTGTGCTGCCATTTCATGAGACATGTTGAGAAAAACTCCAAGAGTTTTGTCTAACTCAAGATAAAATGCTTTCAGGATGGTTCACTGCTTCTAACATCTGCCTCTTGGAGTTATCCTCTGTCTGCGCTGTGGGGGATGAAGTCTGTGTTCATTATGAAGTGAGTTTGGAACAGTTTTTCTGCTTTGAATTCAACTTTACACAAGAGACACAGCACAGTCAACATGTCTTCGCAAAAATAATTAATAATAACAATGTAATTATTTTATGCCCCCATAAGAGAGGCTAGGAACTAAGATCTGGATCCCAAAACCAGGACCAGGACTGAGACCCAGACCAGGTTTCTGATGTAACCAGATAAATTGTCATATAATTATCAATATTAGGCGCTGTAATTGCTAGGAGCGGGTCTCCAAAGCAATTCTTATCTTGCATATGGAGTAACAGAGGTTTTGTACATTGCTGAAACCTATATTCATAAAGTGGCAGATGGTTATTAAGTGCTCACCCTTTTGTTTCCTCAGGCATTCGTTTTCAGGAGATCACTATGTGGAGTTCAGTAAGCTTTCACAAGACCGGGTCATCGGCACAAAAGAGCACATGGCAAGAGTAAGAACCAACATTGTATTTATATTTGTTCATAATTCTTTTTTTTATTAAGATATTAGTAACATAATAGTCTTTTGTGTCACAACATTTCAGCCTAAAAAATAAAATTAAGTTATTTTTTAGCTCAAATCAAACTAATATCAGGAACTTCTGGCCCTAACGCATCTTTTTCCTTCTATTGTCTAAATTCTCAAACTGGGTAGACCATTTCCTTTTCACAATCTGCACTATTTTGTATGCATTTTTAAAGAAAAAGTATTGTTTCTGACTTAGTTTTGTGAGTTTCTCTAGTCAAATGTCCTATTTCTACCCTATGCCCACGTCGTCGCATCATAATCATCTCTGGTGGGCAGACAAATATTTTAGAATGTGAAGGGGCAGACAAAGATTTTCATTATTTAGATTTTGCACTTGTATCTTCTGCTTTGGTTTGATGTTTGAAACTGTTTTTGTAGATCTATGACATCCAGACGGGACAGGTGACGCTGACCCTCAATAATCCTGATCTGGCAAACAACTACAAGAGGAACTGTGCGACCTTCAACCCCACGGACGACCTGGTGCTGAACGACGGCGTGCTCTGGGACGTCCGCTCGGCTCAGGCCATTCACAAGTTCGACAAGTTTAACATGAACATCAGCGGCGTGTTTCATCCCAACGGACTGGAGGTCATCGTCAACACGGAGATTGTATCCTTTCATACAGGCTCAGCTCTTCTTCCTCACACTTGCTGGTTTGGTTCACTTTAACTTCTGGAAAAAAATGCTTCATAGATCTATTTCAAAACATTACTGCGAGAAAGTACAGGTAGTGTATATTTCTCCACTGCGAGATGAATAAAGTTTATCTTATTTTATCTTAGTGGACACATTCACTTTCTTGTATAGAACATTAATTACAAACCTAAGACATTTTCTCATAACTCAAAATGACAGACATAGGTCTTCTAGTACATGTCGTGTGAACAGGGTTTACATGCATGAATAAAGCATTTTTCTACAACCTGGCAATGGATAAAGGGGAGCAAAAGAGAGATAGATGGAGTTAACTAGAATCCAGTTTCCACAAATGTAAGTTATGTTCCTTATCTTGAGTTTTAGTGGGATCTAAGAACCTTCCACCTCCTGCACACTGTTCCTGCCCTGGACCAATGCAGAATCGTCTTCAACAACAACGGGACCGTCATCTATGGAGGTAAATACTCGTATGCGGAAGGACCAACATGTCTCACCTTTTTTATTCTAGGAGTTCAACTTGACTGTGACCACCTGCTTTCTGACTAGACTGTCTCATGGGAGTGAGTTGTGAGATACCTGCCAAAGTCTACAACTATGCTTTTACAATAGATGCAGACAGATTTCTAATTTTTAAATACTTGCAAGGGCTTGGTTAGGTACCGGTTTTCCTCAGCTTTCGAAAAGTCCTGCTTTAAATAGTAAATATAAAAATAACATTGCATTTTATAGTGCCAAATGTAAGTCCCCTGAGAGCCTTCAATTTGTAAAAAATGCTATATATTTGGGAGAGTGTGGCATTAGATTGTACTCATTCAAAGTTCATTGAAATAAATAAAAAAATCATTTATTTCACCGTGTCCATTTACAACACTGCCCGGAGAATAGACTAGAAGAATCTTTTTGTTCAGTTATAGCTTGAATCAAATTGGTGTTAATTCTCCTGTGATGGTGGTTTAAACAGCATTAAAACTCTTTAATTCGAATTGACAAAATTGGGAGCAATCCTGGACACTCTTCAGCCTCATGAACGCCGGAGTAGAAATGCCAAAGTCAGTCAAACAGCCAGGACTTGAGGGACAAAGCGTGACCCAGCTCCGTATCTGGGCCTTGTTCCCACATTACCATAGAGGCATATGGCTGAGCGCTCAGATTTGGACGGTCCGCGGTGGAGCCAGCTGGTTCCTCACACATTCACAGGGAGAGCGGTCGACGTGCCACAAAGGCTCTGCCCTGACGACGGCCACTTGAACTCTCGCTGAGGCCAAGATAAATTTACTTTTCTTTATGTCGCAGCCATGTTGCAGGCAGACGACGAGGACGACATGATGGAGATGCAGATGAAGTCACCGTTTGGCTCCTCGTTCAGAACCTTCAACGCCACAGACTACAAACCAATAGGTATTTTTGGTGTTCACTTCCATTCAGTTTATTTTTGTACAGTCCTAAGCCACAGCAACAGTCGTTTCAGAGGACTTTACAAAGTTGTCGATTCACCAACAACAGATTAGAAAATCAAATAGTATGAATACAGGAAATGCAATAATAAACGCACAGGAGCCATTGGTTTATGGCAGGGGTGTCCAAACTTTTAACTAAAAGGTCCACTTTAGTTCAACAGACTAAAATAAAAAGAATGTAATTTTTCATGTAAAACATAATACAGAATATTAAATTGTCTCATCTTTTGTATCAAATATTATGCAATATAATTCTTATTTTAAGGAGGAGCTAACCTGCAGTATTGATCTCTGTATGTTGTAGTCGTCCTCTTCCCTTGTGTTCAGAGTGATTCATGTTTGAGTCATAAATGCGGCTCCTCCCTGCGGCTCCTGACACAGCCACTTGTTTTACTGATGTTGTTTAATGAATCTGCAATTCTCTGATGATTCGTCAGCGTTACGCTGGTGTTTTTGCTCAAAGTAAAAACAAATCCATTGTTTGTTAACTTGATCTACAGTGATGTTATGTCAAGGGGCAGAGTGCGGAAAAGTATGGCAGGAATGAACAGTTCACATGCTTGTTCATTATTGAGATGGTACACAATGTTTGAGCCACTAGATGTTATGTCTGCTTCAAAGTTAAGAATAAATATAAATTTATCACATTGTGGTAAAAATTCTAATACTTCTTGTTTTTGTTTTTTTTCAGCAACAATTGACGTGAAGAGGAATATTTTCGACCTTTGCACCGATACAAAAGATTGCTATCTGGCAGTGATTGAGGTAAAAACTCAAATATCTTTGGGAATCAATGCAGGGAATAATTTTTTGAATTTCCCCTGAAGAATCAAGATTCAGTCAACACGGACACGGTCTGCCGGCTTTATGAAGTCGGACGTCAGCGATTAGCAGAGGAAGAGGAGGATGAAGAAGATCAGGTAAAATGAGATTTGCCTGTTTATGGCCCTTAACACGAGAGCTACTGCAGAATTTACTGGACTATAATCCGGTTCCATGTCTGCTGAGGATTGAGAAGTTTCTGTTAACATCTCAATCTAATGGAAACGTTTCCCATGAGGATTCAGGCTGCAGTACTGCGGGTGGCCTTCAATTCATGTTAATGTATTCTTGTATTGCCCTAAATCTCTGAGGACTTCACACAACCGTTAAATTCGCCAACACAGATCAGAGAATCACTCAAAACAGAAAACACATTGGTAGTGGTCCATAAGGGGCAGATGACCAATCTCCATAAGACTTGAGTTGAGT
>JAPMNZ010897729.1:0-10379 GCA_029875035.1 Pomatoschistus microps
TACAGATTACTTACTTAAATTCATTATCATAGTTATATCGTTGAGGCAGGTGTAAATCATATTTGGCGAGACTGATCATAGCACGTGCTACATCAGCTGTCTGATAGCTCCACATCTTAATAGTCTTCCGGGCATCACGAGCCCCGAAGTATCCAGGCAACCGTAAGGCTACCACTCACATCCTCGTCTTTGCAATCACTGTTTAAAATAATAGATTTTGTGATTATAGAAACATAAAACAGTGGCTGTGTGAAACATTAGGTAGAATTTTGCTAACCATATGGCGTGATTTTTCATTCTTTATGTACTTTGGCGTGAGAACGTTAACGCTACATGTTGAATTGTTGATACCCAATTGCCACCCTCTGCTGGTGACAATGAGGAACCCAAAACTCTCAAAACTGTCTGTTTATATGATTAGTTTTCACACGCATGCACTTCAGTCACATCTTTAGATCAGCATATACTGAAAAGTAGATTATCAGCCCTCACTCAGATCTCAGTATGTTGAGGTCCCCTTTTTTCAGAAAATTGTACTCTTTCTGTTGGAACAAACATTATTAAGCAAATGTGTATGTGTAATACCAAAACTACACCAATGTACTAGGGATGGAAGAACTGCATTTTACTTTTTTAGAGCAAATTATTAAAAATAACCTATAATATTATAGAATACATAAAATATTCTGGAACAATAGAACAATTCTCACAAATAACAAAGGGTCAAAACATTTTCAAAAAAGTAAATAAATATTTTTACACATATTCTTTTCTTGGATGTAGAGGATCTTCCTTGATAACAGGTCCTCAAATCTTATTTTCAGTTCAATTGTTGTATTAACTTTAACATGTTTTATATTAACTTTATAATTAACAAACTTGTCACTCCTATCCTTTACAATGTAAGACTAAAATGTCAATTTCAGATATAAAACAAGTCACATAGGCAGGCCAACAGCAGCACAGTGTCCATCTAATGTTCCCACCTTTTTTGTGTGGTGCATTGCAACACCTATTCTTGCTGAGTAACAGTAATAGGGTCTGACTTCCTTTGCAGACGGAGGGCATCTTGTGAACATGCTAAAGTCGGCTGTGAATCACTCACTGAGGAAATTGACTGACTAGAGCACAGTGTGCTGTTCTTATGACACAGAGCAGTACAGGAACAGAAACTCCATCAGCTACTTTTATGACTGGCCCATTTGGCTGGCTAGAATCAACATATGCAGCTTAACATACCATGAGGTAAAATGTATGCAAAAACTAGCATGTTGTGGTGTGATTTGTTCACCACATTTTACTTTTGAAGGACTCTAGGACAAACAATATGTATTATTTAAAGTGCACCCCAGCTTTAACACATGAGAGAACAATAACTAAAATAGTCCTCTTTTTCTGGTCCCATTCCTCACAGTTAGACAAGGACATATGGGTAAAACAAGACTTCAGGTCTGTTTCTGTGTGAACCACCAGGTGCTTCCCTGTATGCATCTTGTTGTTCTCCTTCCTGTCCAGGTCGCCAGCCATGGGGAACCTCATTAAGGTCCTAGGCAAGGATTTAGAGAACTGTCCACATTTTTTCCTGGACTTTGAAAGTAAGTGGACGTGGGCTGCATGCTCGCTGCCGTATGAATGTGCCTGCCATGTGAGTGTCCATGTGTGGGCAGTGTTCAGTGTGAGGCTAGGGGAGCTCTACTGGTATGTGGCATAGAAGGAGGACAGGAGTGTTTGTGGGCGTGGTTTGTCCAATGAGAACCACTGTAGTCCTAAACTACTTAACTGCTTAGCTTGTATTCCATCTGCATAATAATTAAACACAATAATAAAGCGTGTGTGTAATCTCTCGTTTGTCCATTTAGGAGATGTTTTTATTACATATTTTTAGAGTATAGTTAATAGTTTACCAGTTGTGTCAAATCTGAGGAAGGGAATGTACTAATGTTTCTACATTTATTGTAGAAACAGACTTTTGTGCAGAATTAGAGTTGTCAAAAGTATCAAACATCCGGTATTAATCACTATTAAAACTAGTATCCAAACTAGTTACTAATTTGAGCAAGATTAGATTCTAAACAGAATAACATTTAGAAATGTGTTTCAAAGGAGTATAATATATAACCTTATGGCTTCAAAATTGTACAAAAAGAGCGTCTATGAATAATCAGTGTGGTACCAAAAAACTATTGACATTTAGTTTGAAATGTAAATAAAAACACTAAAAACAATTCATTTTTAGACATTTCCTTGATTCATAAGATCTTGCTGTTTTTCTAAATGATTTTTACATTCCATTGGCTTCTATTAGATCACACTGTACATTAAGCTAAAATTCCAAAAAGAATAATTGCCAATTTTGAGATGACAATTACAATCAAAAAATCTTAATTTTAAAGAGGACTTCAGTGGTTCTGAGCCCAGGCTGCCACGCTTCTCCACAACACCAACCATCCGCACCTCCTTTGCATTGGTCCACATCCAGTCCTCGGCCACACCCTCTCCACACGCACGTCCAGCACCACCCCTCATCGCTTGCACATATTACATACTTGTCCCTCTTTGTTTTCCAGGGGGCTCATGGGAAACCTCCTGAAAGTACTGACTTGCACCGAACTTGAGCATGGCCCAATAGTTTTCCTTGACTTTGAACGTGAGACCATCCGCTTCTTATGTTTTTTTCTCCTTATTTATCATTTGCCTTTTGCTTTACTTCCCCTTTCTTGCTGGCCATTATGTTGTTGCCCCCATAGCTCGTTTTAAGTCTCCTCTTTGATTCCTACCCATAGGACTGGCATTTGAAGGACATTTGGATTGTTATTATTTCTGGGCAAACCAATACACAATAGCATTACAGCAGTGCCATTGTTTGGGTCTCCATCTCAAAGAAAAAAGAAATGAAAGATGCCAGTCCTGCGAGGGTAGTGCAGATCAGGGAGGATCATTTATAACTCGCTGTGCTCATGTCATCCCATTAAATGTCATCCATTGTGTCTGCTCAAGATTTTGTGTAGTGAATAATAAGAAATGGTACGCCTCTCATGAACTTATTTGGTTGTCTCCTAAAATATGCTTTTGCTGTGCTTTCTTTAATTCAATCCTCCAAAATGAAATAGACAAAACTGTAGCATCTCAAAAAACTATTTAAAAGGTTACATAGCTCAGGACAATACTTACATTAATTAACATTTAAAGCTGGAGTACCTAACTTTGAAACCACACAAAACTAACTATGTATTAGAAGTCATGTAACTAGTCCCTTACTCTCAAATCGGTTTGGTTCTATCATTAGCTTTCACATGCATGTATTGTTTTCCTCTGTCACATCTTCGTTCTCAGCTCTCAGTATGTAAAATATTTTAAACAAAAAATGAAATGATAAAGACAGCATGTTGTGGTCTGGTGCAATATCTGTTGGAATAAAAAAGCTAGGCACTCCAACTTTAAAACTAAAAACACCAACCACCAGCCTTTCCAGACCTCTAGACCTGACATTTAATCAATCAAATTATTGTTGGTAACAAGTGATGCAATATGGCATAGGTAAGTAACAAATTCTTCAATTGATAGTGGGCACAGCATCATAATTCCCAAATGTTTACACCCTGTATATTTCCACTCTATAGCCTCGTCCTTGTCCTTTCTATTCCTGACTCCACTTTGCATACTGTTTATAGCTTGTACATTGAAGCTGTTTAATATTCCCCTTTGTTTCGTATCAAAGCCTGTGTGATGAGTCAGGGGCAGCCTCCTCACCCTGTCTCCCCCACACACTCCTGTACCATCTGCGAGCTCTCCCCCACAGTCACCTCTGTAGCACAAAGCAAAGTTTGGGCCAACTTTACATGTCCCGTGGTTAGAAAAACGTAGTGTGGCCAGTGTAGGCTATTGATTATTGTTATAGCTATGGTTACGCCGTTTTATTGTCTATGTCTCAAAAAAATATAGGTTCAAACTAGGTACTGTAGAGTGTCTAATACAATGGTAGATTTGTTGAAATGTCCTGTAGATACAGTTGTATAGTATTAATTACTGGATTTACCCCCAGTAAATGAAACTGCAAATTGACAAAAAAAGGATTTATTTCATGAATCACCCTCCATAGAAGAAAGCAACCTAATACTGTTATTCAATAAAAATAAAAAAACAATTATTTTAATCTTTTAGACATTGTGCAATCCTGGATACATAGTAAGTAAGTAAGTAAGTAAGTAATCTTCATTTATATACCGCCTTTCACAGACCAGAGTCACAAAGCGGTTCACAATTGTTAAAAGAGTAGATATATGTCTGTACCATTTTTCAATAGCATGTCACGCCATGCAAGAAAGCATTGCTCTGTGGCTATTCTTATGTATAGAGGTCACAATAGCCACTTCCTGATGATGTGATGGCAGCTCTGTGACCTGACTAACACAACAACATGAACTTTACAGCCCTGGTTTATCTCTGATTTGCAAATACATTTCTGATCGCTGTCCAGTTGACTAATTTCTCTTACTTTGATTTACTTCCCCAAACACCCCCTCTCTTCTCCATTCCCGCTCCTCGCTGTTTCGCTTCCCATTCTCTCTTCTTTCCACTCTTCCTCTTTCGGTTTGCCGTCTCCGGCTCAGATGCACAGCCCACAGAGGCGGAGACAGCCGTGTACAACCAGGTCAGCGCCGCGCTGGAGGAGGCTCATGGGATCCTGGCCGAGCTGCAGTCTTATAACGGAGCAGGACAGGAGATACGAGAAGTGAGAAAGATGCACAAACACAGAAGGAAAACATGATTATGATGTGTTTGAATAACGAGTGATCTATCAGCTGCATGACACTCTTAAACCAATCAACAACATGGTTGTTTTAATTTACAATCCATTCTGAAATGCTTTTTGACTATTTTGTTTCTAGTTCCACCATAGAGAAGAAAAAAAGCATGAGATTTAGTGTTCCAAAACCAGTTAATCTTTTGTTGTAGGAGTGGAGCCCATAAACGACCATTCCCCCACTGTCCTGGTGGTGACCAGCTTTTTGTGAAGTGGTCTAATACATGCTTCCTGTGATATATATGTTATGGCTTTGTTTGAAATGTCCCAGTTTGATTTCAAAATTGTACATTTATCAATTATTATAATTTTAGAGCTTAAAAAAAGAGATTACTCCTCTTCAGAGATGTAACTGTGAGGCCTCATGCTTGTTTTGTACAGTAAAAGACAAACTGAATAAATATCCAGGCTAAACAACAACACCAGGGCAGTTAAGAACATTATATGTATATTTGGTTTCATAAATTGGATGTATTAAAAAGCAAGGCTTGCCATAGGAATTATTATTAAAGCTCCCAAATAACTATCTTCGAGTACACACTGTTCAGTCTGTCAGTAATGCAATTGAGAATGTATGTATTATGTAAATGCATTAAACATTAACATGAGTTTATTTTCCAGGCAATACAGAATCCAAGTGATTTAGCTCTTCAAGAGAAGGCTTGGAATGCAGTCTGCCCCCTGGTGGCCAAACTTAAACGCTTTTATGAGTTCTCACTCAGGCTGGGTGAGTACTAAAATAATTCAGAGTTTCTAATTAGTTGACGATTATTGTCAACAAATGTTGTTTTTTCTTTCCATGTAATGGGGTGCCAATTTTCTTGTTTCGCATTATAGTTTTCTATAGACAGAAAGTAGTCACACACATAATCGAGCTAGTCCTTGAAATGTTGAAGCGGTTGTGGAGATACTGCAGCCTTTATAACTCGTCTGTTCCCCACATGCTATTTTCTCGGGCCATCTCTGCAGCATCTGAAACGGGTAGCCAGGCAGCCGTTGCTAAGGAAACAGTGGTACATGAATGTCCAGCACAGAAAGGAGAGATGTTATGGAGGAGAGCTGACGCCTCTGCGCTGCTATAATAACAATGCCTCTCAGCATGTTCTGCATTCATAAAGACTAACAAATATTTAATGACGAAGTAAAAGCAAAATCAAATAGTCGTCAAATAGTTTCCCACAATGACTTCCACTACGACGAGACAATCACAGCTTTATCTCACTTGCCACTTTCCATATTATATATTGCCATTTGTTTTGTGATGGATGCCATTTATCTGTATCTTACTGAATCTTTTATTGTCTTAACAGGTACAATTAGCTCAGTCTTGTGTTAGCCACAGCTTAGCAAACAGCGGGAAAAACTGTGGGGTTTCTACCCAAGGCCTTTAGATGAAACAGCTGAGCACAGTATTTATAGAAGCCCTAATGCAATTTTAATGCAGAGGAAGGAATGGAGCCTCAGGGGGCCTCGCTTCTATGGCATTGCTACAACAATGATTTGTCCAGAGGACTAGACACATACAGGTCCAGGTCAAATGGGATGATATTCATGGACTTTACAATCTGGTAAGACGGATCAATTATAGATATAGTTTGAGGCATCGTTCATGATTGTAGAAAGTGCTGGCTCTAGTCCTCAAGGGGCCCAAAGAAAGCCATGTCCACGTGGTTGGACATGGCCAACCCATGTCCAATGTTTTAAAATTATTAGATTCTTGAGTGTCTATATGACAAGGGAAAACATGGCTCTCAAAAATACCTCAAATTAAGCTTGGTGGTTTAATGAAATATGTTCATGAAAATTACTTGAGAAAATAATGTTAGATTTAATGACTTACAGATTTGCTACATTGCATATATAACAAAATAAGTGTTCAGCCTTCCGGTCTGTATAATATTTCTATGTTAACTGATCTTGAAGTAATTCATAAAAAAACAAATAAGGATTACAACTTGTGGTGACTTAGACCTGAGTAAGTTTTTCCTTGTTTTTTTATTATGATATTATGAATCTCCATGGGACTTTTTGGTTGAAAAAGACCAGAAATATTGGGGATTGCACCCTAAAAATAACATTTCTAATGTTGGCTAGTGGGGTTCTATTCAGCTGCTTACTCTGCTTTTTGGATAGGCCCGACCATGAAATATAGAAATAGCTTATCCCAGCACCTGTGTAGGAATAAATGAATGGAATAGCCTTTTATATGATCTCACATTATGATTTTGTGTTAACAGAGAATGCCTTGCGCAGCCTGCTGGAAGCCCTGACCAGTCCGCCCTATGCCCCGATGCAGCACCTGGAGCGGGAGCAGGCTCTAGCCAAGCAGTTTGCAGAGATCCTTCACTTCACACTCAGTTTTGACGAATTAAAAGTGAGAACATTGTTTCTATCATAGACCCTTATGGTTTTCAATGTAAACAATAACAACTACGTTCCCAGATGACAAACCCAGCCATCCAGAATGACTTCAGCTACTACAGGAGGACCATAAGCCGAAACAGGTTGAACAACCAGCAGGTGAGTAGTAAACAGAATTTGCTGTATATTAATAGTAAGCATACTGAATATATTTTCAATTTTATTTCAGCTTGAAGCAGAGAATGAAGTAAATAATGAGATGGCCAATCGGATGTCTCTTTTTTACGCTGAAGCCACGCCCATGCTCAAGACCTTGAGTAATGCGACAACAAAGTTTGTGTCAGAGGTTGGTTTCAACTACAGCCTTATGATTCAATATAGGGATAAATTACAATGATATTTTAAATGTTAATAATGTAGATACAGTACAGTAATCTGAATGCTGTGAATGCTGTGTTCCGCTCAGTGTAGTCTGCAGTCCTTCCTTCCAATTTCTTCCTTGACCTTCCTTCTCATTTGTATTGACCTGGATAACATTCAGTTTGTTTAGTGGCATTAAATATAACAAAGGTCTTCAAATTTGACCTGACCTAACCTGGAACGACCCTGTATTATGAAATATATTATCTCAGAACAAGGAATAATAAAGAAGGAGATATTTTGAATGAATTTGAAAGCAGCCATGAATGCAGCACCTACTTTCAGCAAAAATACATACTTTGTCCTTGCTGCCCCTTCCTTCTCATTTATATTGACCTTTGTGGCATGAATCTCTCTAAAACATGTTGTATTTCACTTGAGAGTACAAAGAGTTACTTTTTTTTGTCAAAGATACATTTTAAAGCACAGGAAAAGTCAAGGAAAGAGAGGTACAATTGCTGATTTTGGATGCAGTCTTGCGTTTCTTTTTGATGCGCTTTGTCGCCCTCTTGTGGAAATGTTTTGTAATCATTTTCTTCTCAGAAAATAATGATTTCTGTTTCAGAATAAGACGCTGCCTATAGAGGACACCACGGATTGCCTGAGCACCATGGCTTGTGTGTGCCGTGTTATGCTCGAAACACCGTGAGTTCTTCATTCTTTACGCAACTCTTAAAAACCCACACAAAGGAAGACCACCATTTTCCTTTCAGTCACAAGTTTTATGAGCCCATTATATTGATCAAACTGCATTTTGAAGAAGTGCAGAAACATAAACGTGCTGATATTTATTCTTAATGATATTTTAAATGCATTGTGTTAAATAAGAGAGGGGATTGGGTTTATATAGTGTTTGCTTCACCCACTCATTTTCAAATCTTGTAGGGGTATTGTGTTTCTCTGTTTGTGTTTATGTTAATGTGTAACTTAATATGAATGAATGAATCTAATCTGATAATAATGTGCAATCTGTAGGGAATATCGTTGCCGGTTCACCAACACAGACACCATGCTGTTCTGTATGAGGGTGATGGTGGGCGTCATTATTCTCTATGACCATGTTCATCCAGTCGGGGCTTTTGCAAAGACCTCCAAAATCGATGTGAGTAGAAGCTTCAAGACTTAAAACTATCATTATTATTATCTTAATTAAATAAACAATACAAAAGTTTACTTCCAATCATCTCTCTCTCTCTCTCTCTCTCCCTCTTTTGCTAGCTGTAATAATCTAATATATCCAGAAATGGTCAGATGTGTAAGAGACTAGCTCTTACACATCTGATTTGATTTAATGCAATGAATAAGGACTTTAGCTTGGATACTCCTTGAATATTCAGTGTCTTGGTGTCCCCTTAAAACAATTTGAATAAATCTATGTCTAAAAAAAAAAATCTACTTGAGCATAACATATCAGTTGAGCCTATAAGAAATACTGAGGTCTGGACATCATGAACCTCAATGCTGCCAATGGATATGCCTTTAAAACAAAGAATCCCTGTGACTTGTTTGGACCCTCCTGCCTCCCTCGACACTAAGGACAGTGAAATTTTAAGGACATTTGTAATTGTTTTTGCATTTCCTTTGTTTGGATTGTTTTAGTCTACAAAGTTGTCAATTGACCAACAACAGATCATAGTTCTGCACGATGACTGCTTTTAGGCTCTATAAAAATCCTTGAATTGAATAGAGTAGAGAAAACTAAATACATACACATTTATTTAATTTGTGATGATGTGTTTTTGCAGATGAAGGGCTGTATCAAAGTTCTGAAAGAGCAACCATCGAATAGTGTAGAGGGCCTTCTCAACGCCCTGAGGTAAGGAAGGACCACAGCGGCATATCGAAATCAAATGGTGCCAGCATTTGAACATGTTTTGTTTTGTAGGTATACGACACGACATCTAAATGATGACAGCACCTCAAAACAAATCAGGGCCCTTCTGCAATGAGGAAGAAGGACGAACAAGAGGATGAGAGGAATGAAGCACTTGGAGAGAGGAGGACGCTGTTACAAGTGGCTGAAAAATCTGTTTACAAAGAAGTTAAATTATCCCCAGGATATAGAAAACTGATGGTAGTGAGAAGATAAAACAAATTATATATATTGTTGGCTGTCCATCATCCTGTTTCTCATTTTGTAAAGTAAGATAAGAGAAAAGTGTCAGAAAATAAAGTATAGATATTTATTGAAATGACTAAAAACATGAGGCAAAATAGATAGGACTTAAGAGGAAGCTATATTGCGAAAATTTAAGGTTGGAACAATGTGTTGAAAAGAGTTGTCAATCCAGCGGTAGTTGAAATATTTTTGCACACACTTTGAAAACATCGCCATCTGTTTTATCCGATAAATTGGATTGTAAATGAACACTCCTGGTTTTGCCTTGTCCCGCGCACTTCTGAAGGGGCTGATCCTTTATGTCAGTAGAATATGTCGTGTTGTGAAGGCTGCACACATGTACTACCAGGTGACCAGTGAAGCAATGTGATGGATACACTCCGGAGATTTGCTTCCACCTGATTTCGTTTCTTTGCCACTTTCGATGCAGGTGTTTTTTGCAGGGCACAAGCTGAAGGTAAAAACATGCTTATACAGCGCCGCATACCGCACCCCTGTCCACCCATGACACACAACCATTGTCAAACATCATATCAGCATCCTATTGGGAACTAGTCTGGCTGGCTTTACCTGAACATGAACTTGTCTTTAGATTGTTCAACGTCTGTTTTTAGACTTCACATTACAGCGAGTTAATGTACAAAGAATGAACAACAAATATTGCCATTCTAGCGG
>JAPMNZ010897768.1:0-17856 GCA_029875035.1 Pomatoschistus microps
AGTGCTACTAACAAACTACTAACCGAGTGTGTGCTTTGTGCCTCTGTGTGTGCGGTGTGGACACAGTAAACTCCATCTTCCCCGAAAGCTGCCAGCCCTAAACGAAGGCGAGAGTCTGGTTTGTCCAATGCTACAGCTCGGACCCAGAGGAACTAAATTTGTTGGGTACGACTCAAAGCAAGCTCCTGTCGTGTGCACCCGCCCACCTCCTCAGGGTCACGTGCTTCGATTCATGCTAACGATTTTTGATATTATTTTGAATCATCTTGGTTGACTTTTGTTAGGAGCTGAGAATGTAAGAAGGTGTAGTTTTGGGAAGAAGTGTATTTATATTTTAATCTCAAAAAGAATGAAACTTCAAATATGAACTTAATGAACTTATAGTATTCTATTTCCTTTCAGCTCTCATTCTCATATCAGGTCACTTTGGACTCTTAAAAACATATTAATTGCGTTTCCTGTTTTGTTTTTCAATATTGTGATTCCTATAACTTTTTTCATAATTTAATATTTAACAACTTTTTAATTTACACATTGGGAGGCACTAGGCAGTATTCACATTATTATAAAATGAATGAACAGTAATTATACCTTCTTCCTAAAACTACAAAATGTGCCTCAATTTCCTACACTGTTAAATGTGTATTCATTTTTAGATATTTTTGCAGTAATTTATGAAGATCACTGAAGGTTATAATTTTATTGGCTGTGTGGACCTGACTTGCGCTTCTTTGGGCATGGTTTATTTTCTCCAAGGCATCATCCTGCTTTTTCATTATTAATTTCCTTCATCTTCTAAACAATTATTTTCTTTCCTTCGACAATGAATGAAATGGTATGCTCCTGATTTGTTTTACAGAGTTACACATAGGAATGTTTATTCTTTTAATTTTTATGTTGGGCCAGTGAAGAGGAATTGAGGTGGAGAACAAGCACAAAATACCTCAACTAATGTTATATTTGGCAGGAATGAGTCTCAAAAACTATTAATAGCTAAAATTACATCGATACCTCAACTTTAATAATTGCAGTGTTGCCTGTAGTTACAAAGGGCTGTGCAGCTTTCTCCTCCTTCCCCTCAAACCATCTCATCTGTCTTGTTTTGCTTGGTTAAATTATTGTCCCAGATTCTGCATGGAGGATGCATTTGCCATGACACCCCACACAGTTTGTATATATAGGTTTTTTGTATTGCCGATTATACAAAACACTAGTAGATGAAATCGCTCATTTAGAAAGCCTATTTGTGTTGACAGGCCGGTGATAGTGGAGATCCCCCATTTTGGCTCATTGCGAGGCCAGGAGAGGGAGCTGATCCTGCTGAGGAGCGAGAATGGAGAAATGTGGAAGGAGCATGTGTACGACTGTAAGACCGACGAACTCAACCAGGTTCTCAATGGGATGGACGAACGTAAGCAATGTTCAAATTAAAAAACAGTGCACAGCCTCTGTTTTTTAGCTAGATTCATTCTAGCAAAAAATGCAACTAGCCACTATTTTGTGTAATCTACTCATCGAGAATTATTACGTCTATCTTGAGATATGGTGGACCTTTATCAGAACAGAGATGAAATAGCACAGTCTAAAGTTGACCTCACACACTCAGACAAACAGCAGCACATGGGGGAGATGTGTAAAAAGAAGAACTAAAAAAAAATGTAAACACAGCAAACTAACTAGTATGATTTTCCATTGTCATGAATGAGTATTGTAAAATATTGTAAAACTCCATTGTGCTTTTGAAAAATGTTTCTAGAATTGGACAGTGCGGAGGAGCTGGAGAAGAAGAGAATATGCCGTATCGTAACCAAGGACTTCCCACAATACTTTGCGGTTGTGTCACGGATCAGGCAGGAGACAAACCACATGGGGCCTGAGGGCGGAACGCTCTGCAGCCGGAGCCTCCCATTGGTCCAGGCCTCTTTCCCAGAGGGCGCTCTGACAAAGAAGATTAAAGTGGGATTGCAGGTAAAAGGTTCTCTCTTTCATCAAGTTTTAAATCAACATTGCAACTACATTTGTTGAAATAATGTTTTTCTATTTCAATGTTGGAAATAGATCTATATACTGTAGGTTACATAGTGTGATATACAAAACCTGTAAATATTGTGTATTCCAAAAAGAATGCAGGCTTGGGTACCTTTTACATCAGTCTGCAGTAGTTGATCTGTTTATAAGACCAAGACTGCACAGGGTACATGGTATTATAAGGTACAGGTAGGGTGCTCTCTAGTGATTCTATATTTTACCTTACCTTCTATATTCTACCTCCTACAGGCCCAGCCCGTCCCGGAGGAGCTGGTGCAGAAAATCCTGGGAAACCGAGCAACGTTCAGCCCCATTGTGACCGTGGAGCCAAGAAGAAGGAAGTTCCACAAGCCCATCACCATGACGATACCAGTGCCGCCTCTGTCCGGAGAAGGACTCACCAACGGCTACAAGGGAGACTCCACGCCCTGCCTTCGCCTTTTGTGCAGCATCACAGGTACTTTACCACTGGCAAAAATATAACTGTTGATATTATAAAAAAATGAAAATACTCATTCAGTTTTAAAAGACTTAGTCAAGGAGATACATTAGAATTATGTTTTACTGACATGCTGTACATGAAAATGTGGATATAGTTTGGCACTTAAACCCTGGCAGAAATATAGAAAGATGTTGGAGGACGGAGATTTTAAGCTGAAGTGATGAGCCGATGAGATGAAGAGTGACGTTGCGCTGTTGAAGCATTGGTGTGGAGGAGGAGGGTTGTTTTGTGAGAATTAGAATGAAAGACATAAATCCCATGAAGCAGACATTGATTAGCAGAGGCACAGTTGATTGTCCAATGATAGTCAATGAAAGTGTTCTTCTTCCTGTAGGTGGCACGTCTCCAGCACAATGGGAAGACATCACTGGCACAACTCCTCTCACCTTCGTCAACGACTGTGTGTCCTTTACAACCAATGTTTCAGCGAGGTGCAGATAATATACTGAAAATGATTTGTTTTCATTAATTCATGTTAGATGCAAGTTGTTTGATGTAAATATGTTGTAGGTTCTGGTTAGCAGACTGCCATCAGATCCCAGAGACCGTAGGCCTGGCCACTCAGCTGTACCGGGAGCTCATCTGTGTGCCGTATATGGCCAAGTTTGTGGTGTTTGCCAAAATGAATGATCCGGTGGAGTCCCGGCTGAGGTGCTTCTGCATGACTGACGACAAGGTGGACAAAACACTGGAGCAGCAGGAAAACTTTGAAGAAGTGGCACGGAGCAAAGACATAGAGGTACTTTTTTTAATTCTACTGCAACATTTTTGAATCTTGTCAACAATAAGTAAAATATATTTTTTTAAACTAGGTTCTTGAGGGTCGGCCTATCTATGTGGATTGCTATGGAAACTTGACACCTTTGGCTAAAGCAGGCCAACAATTACTCCTTAACTTCTATGCCTTTAAGGAGAATCGATTGCCATTCTGTGTCAAGGTACTGAATGACTCAAATGATAAAATAGGGATTACTTATTTATTTATTTATGGTTTAGGTTAATGGATCATTTTTAAATCCCTAGCACTATACTGGATTGTAATCTTCTTCCAAGTCAAATGCAATTGACTATTGTATTTAGAATAAAAATAAATTGTATCCATTTTATTTAATTATATAAAGCATATGTAACTTTAGGCGCCAAAGCAAATTGTTACATGAGCGGCTGAATCCAGAGCACTTTCTTTATAGCAACCTGATTTTAGTAGTCTTCTAAGTTTCAGTTTTACCTCTACTTGTACATCCAATTTCAGGAAATACTCTGCCACCTAAAGGGCTATTTTGTTTTTTATTCGATTTTAAAAATTTGGAACACAAACTAATCACACATTTACAATAGTCTGAATAATTGAATCTTACCGTTAGGTCCGAGACCCCAGCCAGGAGCCGTGCGGCCGTCTCACTTTCCTCAAAGAATGTAAGACCATAAAGGGACTTCCTCAAACTGCTGTGTGCAATCTCAACATCACACTTCCTGCTGTGAAAAAGGTACGACGTTATTCATAACCATTATGTCCTCACTTCCATTGTCATTTTCACAGATAGGGAATATATCACCTCATTAAGAATAATTCTAGACAGAGAAAGACTATGGCCAATCTGCCGCCACTGTGTCTTTTATCTGTTTAAAGCTTCTCTGTGTAAATGTAATTATCCCCATGCAGTGGGTTCTTGTCATTGGCTGTGTATTCTATCTACTATTTCATTTGGGTGACATGTTTATGGCTTGCGGGCCCTTTGCGGCTGCTACTGTGGCTTGGCATTATTTGCTGTTTTTATTGTTTTTCACGCTTATTAATTTTATATTTTCCATTTTGGTGCCTATATTTTGCTATTGCTTTGCTCAGTTTGCTATAGAGCTTCTCCTATTTCATACCCTGATATTTTCCCACTGCTTTTCCATTATGTTACTACTACCCTTGTTCCTGCAATGCATCTTGGGAACCAGGATGTGGAGTCAGATCCAGAGGAAGAGGTAAACCGCACCATTCCCACCGTCTGCTGCTCATTTTTATGCGCTATGCGGCCCTGCTTTGCATATTATAGCCTTATCCTTGCGCTTATCTTTTGCCATAAAATAAGTGTTTGTACCTTGTATGGTCCACTATATGTAATGAACTGTATAGTGTAGGTATATGATTTGGTAAAAGATAAAACACCCATATAAGTTTGTATTCATATAAATTAGAATAAGTTGTTTGTTTTCCACAAATAGAGCTGAACTAACCCTCTTTGTAAGAATGCAGCAGCAGTCAATAGTTTTCATGAATAAAATACTGCTGTATTAAATCATGTAAAGACACCGTATACTAACACCATTCGGTATTTTAGGCCAAATGTTGTTTATTTGGCACCACATAATGTAGGGTGACCCAGAATTGAAAGGTGTTGTGTTGTTTGCTATTGTTGCAGACTGAAAAGACAGAGAGACGTCATACCTTTGCTTCCCTAGCCTTACGTAAGCGCTACAGCTATCTGGCCGAGCCTGCACAGAGTGAGTTTGATATTTTTACTAACAACGCCTTAATAGAATAATATTATAGTTTATTAACACAATGAGTTATTAACTTTATTTGATTATCAATTTGCAGTTAGTTGTCATGATATGAATGTGATGGATCTTCATCCACATACATGCTCTGTCCACACGCTTGTTTACACATGGTACATGGTATTTTTGCATGGGTCAATCCGTGGTTTTCAGTTTTGTGCTGTGCTTGCCTCATATTGTGAGTTGAACTTCTTCTGGATTGATTTTCTGCAGATTTTTTTTGGTTTGACTTTGATTTGAGCCACATCGAGAATTTTTCTTTGACTTTCTGGTAGAATGTTTTAAAAGTTGAACAGGAAGTTAAAGCAAAATTTTGCTTTTACAATGGTTTTTGTCCCAGTGTGAATTTGAATCTCTCTTTGATCATTTCATTGGGACAAAAATAGCATGTTTTATGGTCTTGAGTTTGGCTTCATTTTTCAGTTCTTGGCAAACTGCTTGACACCAAAACCGCATGACAAAATGGACCCAAAAAGTGTTTGCACTTTTATGTGCATTTTGGAAAAAATATTTGTAATATTTATAGTTGCAGTATATTTTCTTCAGCCCATGACTTTGGTATAGGATAAAAAAAACTATAGCACATTCATTTTAACAAAACAGATAAAAGGCACTAAAAAGTGGATTTTGTGTACATCAAGGAGTCCATGTTAATGACATCCAAAGAAAGGGTTTTTTCTGTTTTCCTGGTGCATTTGTCTTGCCATTCTTTCGCAGTCAAGTGTTTCATCATTTTCATTTGAGATTTTCTTTCCTTGCTCTATGTGCCCTTCACTTTATTTGTGTTGCTTCCGGTTTGTTTATATCCTGACACAATCTGTAAACTATTCCTCTTCAGTCAGTCGTTTAAAACAAATGATATTGTTACCTGTGTCACTGACCAACTCTTCCTCCTCTGGTCTTTTCCTCTTTCATGTTTTGTTATTCCTTTTTCCCATATAATTTTATGTTCCTCCACACCTTTTTGTACTCCCCCTTTGTCATTTGTCCCACACTATTATTTTCCAAAACAATTCATTTGAAGAAACAGCAGTCGAGCGAAGCACACCAGCAAGAACACTGCCTGCTGGTTACCCTCACAAACCTGTCTTTCCAACCCGACCTTACCCATCATGGCCGGTTGCTCCTATTACCGTCCCTGGCCAAACAAGGACAGCAGGACTGGGGGGTCCAATCGCCTCTTCCAATTCACCGCCCCACTCACCACCAGCTGGTTCTCCACTAAAATCCCTCTGGTCTTTGTCTCCAACCTCCCCCACTTTCAAAACCACATTTGGAGCTCAATCACACCCAACCACCTTACCATCTCCAGTAAAAGCAGCGGCTGTTGACATTGTTTCATCTTCCCCTGTCCGTTGTAGAGGAGTAGCTTCCCCGATTAAAACTGTTGTACAGCAAGGTCAATACCCCCTTCAAAGCTCCTCTACTTATGCCACCCCTGGAAGCCCCTCCAAGTATGCGACAGATCCAGCCTCAATCAAAAGCCTTGCATCAGCTTACACCTCAAGAACTTCCCCGCTTCATTCACTCAGCAATGGGTCTTCAGTTTCTGCTCCAACGTCACCAAAGACATCCTTAAACATGTATAATCTGCCTTATAAATCAGAAACAGGATCCCCAATGAAGACTGTCAAAAATATTTCACCATTGAAATCCTCAGATCAGACATTGTCCTCACGCATCAGCAGGTCACCTCTTTCTTCGCTTACTACAGCGGGACAGACTACAATCCCATCGTCCGAATTAATGAATGGTTCGATGTCCCCGGTCAAGTACCCTTCCTCTTCCTCCACGCCGTCTTCACCTTCGTCCCGACTTGTATCTGAAAGAAGCACCAGTTTACAAGAAAGGATCCAAGCCACTACGCAGGCAGCAACCTCCACCCTCAGTGCGGCCATCAACGAAGCCATAGACTCTTGTTCTGTGTCCGGATATGGGACACTGAAATCAATATCTTCCTCACATAAATCCTCACCAATTACCTCAAGCTATGGGTCCCTCAGATCAGCCGTGCCTCCGTCCACTTCAACAGTTTGCACAAACAAAATTACATTGCCTGTTTATTCATTAACAAATCTCATTCCAGATTCCCCAGCCAAGCCCGGACCAGGATCTCTAAAAATGGCAATTCCTGCTTCCTTCTCTCCATCTTCTTCGTTGTCAACCTGTGTGACTGCTACCAAATTGAAATCACAACTCAAATCTCCTCCGTTCATTACACCAGCCATTATACACTCAACTGCTGCTTCCAATCAGGAGATCCTAAAAGATGTAGCTGACATGAAAGAAGATTTAATGAGGATGACAGCAATCTTACAAACAGACACTCAGACTGCCGTAAAGACAGTCCAGACTTCAAATACAGGGACTCCCAAAGACAAACTAGAAGATGAGGAGCCATATACTTTAGTTGAAAAGGTAAAGCAGGATTTAGTTAAGGTTAGTCAGATATTGCAAAAAGACATCGTTATTGATGGCAAAGAAGAGGAATGGGAAGAGTTTTCTAAAGATGAGATTGAAGAGGCACAGAGATTGTCAGACTTTTACCCGCCATTTGAAGAAAGCAAGCTTTTGTTCAAACATCAAGCATTGTCAAGTAAAGATATTGAATTGGCCAAGGTCGTTGATTACTTGACAAAGGAAATTGGTGCAAGCTCGCTTTCCAGAATGGCCGAGTTAAAAAGTCGTTATGAAGAGGAAGTAAGGAGGGAGGGTGAGGAAAAGCAGAAACGTATTCTTAAGCCATCAATGACGCTACAAGAGAACAAACTAAAAATGCCTCCCCCTGCTTCGGCAATGCACACTTCTCCATCTGAAAAAGACTTAAGCAAACTGGTTGAAGGGGCAGAAAGTATTTTAGAATCACCTGAAGATTTATCCCATGAGCAGGATAAGAGCCCTTTGTCAGACAGTGGCTTTGAGACAAGAAGTGAAAAGACCCCTTCAGCACCCCAAAGTGCAGAAAGTACTGGGCCTAAGCCTTTATTTACAGACTCTCCAATTCCTCCTTGCGTCAGTGAAGCTAGAGCTGATTTTCTAACCATGGAGGAAGCTGCCTCTGCTATTCCTGCCATAGACTTTGAGCCCCGTAGCTCGGCACAAGCTTTAGAAATGTTGCAAGATGAGTCAATAATGAGTAAAAGTGTATGCTTAAAAGAGGAGACTCAGATCACCACAACTACTAGGATCCACAGATTCACAGATAGTGCAGAGATGATCGAGGAGGGCATGTCAGTGCGAGATATCATGAAAGCGTTTCAGTCTGGAAGGGACCCATCTAAGGAACTTGCAGGACTTTTTGAACATAAAACCAGCCAGGATTCTGTCAAAGGTGACGAGCTAACACCGAGGTTTCTGGATAGAGATGTCAAATCCAAACCTAAAGTTGAGAGAATAATTGAGGTGCATATCGAAAAAGGGCATAGCACAGCAGAACCAACGGAGGTTATCATTAGAGAGACCAAGAAACACCCAGAGATGTATGTTTACAAAGGTGAGCGTGGATTTAGGGAGTTTTTAGATTATGAAGATGTTCAACAGGAAGAGGAGGAGCTTATTGCAGAGGAAACATTGCCATCCTTCCTAGAAACTTCCCGGGTCAACACCCCTGTATCTCAAGAGGAGGACAGTCGGCCTAGTTCTGCACAGCTGATAGCAGATGACTCATACAAAGCCCTTAAGCTATTGAGCCAACATTCCATTGAATACTGTGATGATGAGCTCTCAGAGGTTAGGGGCGAGTCATACAATTTCGCAGAAAAAATGTTACTTTCAGAGAAGTTAGATGCGTCCTCAGCTTCCCAATCTGACACTGAGGATACCGTGATTGAGAAAAAGATACACCAAAGTCCTGAATCTGGTAGAAGCACTGATGCTAGCCCTCAAAAAGATAGTCCCAAAAGAGGGTCTTCTAAAGAGGGTTCCCCAAAATCGGGTAAATATTCTCATAGGGATGAATCAGCGCAGTTTGATAAAGTGACAGTTCTCCATTACACCACTGAACCAGGCAGCCCTAAACATGCAGTGTGGATGCGATTTACAGAGGACAAGCAAGATACCAAGAGCAGGGAGAATTTACTTTACGAAGACAGGGTGGACCAGACAGTTAAGGAAGCGGAGGAAAAACTAAGTGAAGTTTCTCAGTTTTTCCGTGACAAAACTGAAAAGTTAAATGATGAGTTACAGTCACCAGAAAGAAAGCCTATGAAACGACAAATAAAAGAACCAAGGTCTTGGCCGAGTTCAGTTTGCAGCAGCCCCGAAAAAACTCAACAAAAGTCTAAGGCAGGAATAGAGACGCAAAATGAAGATCAATTTAGGGAGCATTCTATTGGGAAAATATTTACTAGCGTAACAGCGACAGAAAAGAAAAGTTCAAGTTTACCAAGCAGTCCTCAGAAAAGTGGCACTTCTTATGTGACTGAACCAGCCAGATCAAGCAAATCGGAACAATCGTCTCCAATAAGATCAACATCTAGAGTCACTGAGGCAAGGATGAAGTTTGAAGCTGCAGCCCAAAAGCAGGCCAGCCAGGCGAGTCCCACCAAAGTGCCCCCACCTGTCCAGCCAAAGCCATCCATTAAAAAGATGCAGGAAAGTAAACTTCCAGTATTTGCTAAAGTGTCAGAAAAGGGTTCTGTTGAAAAGGATGTTGATAAGGAAAGCGGGAAAATAACTTCACCATCAAAGTCTCCTAAGTTAGGAGAAGATAGACAGGCAAACCAAAACGTTGCCATTGTTCAGAAGTATAGTGAACAAGCTAAAAGCACAATGGATAGACAAGCCAAAGAATGTGTTAAAAAAGTTGTAGATAATGGAAATGAGACTAGAAAGGTCACAAAGACCGTAAAAGGGGAGTCTCTTGATGCAACAATTGAAGAGTCAAAAATAGAAACCAATCAACAGTTTAACAAAAACCTTCGTAAAAAGTCAGAATCACAAATTCCTGTTCCCAAATCACCTACAACGCCAAGACCTTCGCAAATACCAACCTTAATTAGAAAAGGACCCAGTGTTGAAATAACCCATAGAAAGACAGATTTGACTTTTGAAATTTTGGACAATGCCCCTAAAGACTCAAACTCTAATAACCTTACAAGCCCGAGAGATATTCTAGAGAAAGTCATTACACCCCCAACCATAGAAACCACAAAAGAAAATTTTAAGGGTATTAAGACATTACCGGTATATGTAGGTGTACAGGTTGGCAGACAGGCAGAGAGAGATGCCATGGGGTCATACGTGAAGCAAAAGTCAAACAATGGCCTCAGCCCTATTAGCCCTGAGGACGATACATTGGAGCAAGTTTCTTTTATAGACAGTTCAGGGAAAAGTCCTATAACCCCAGAGACTCCTAGCTCTGAAGAGATAAGCTATGATCTCACCACACGAACTCTGGAGAGTTTTATGGGATTCATGCCTGGGAAACCAAGTCCGATAATGGAGTTATCAGAAGAATCAGAGGGAGAGGAGAAGGCAGCTTTCACGTTCAAAGAGGTTCCCCCAAAAAGTGAAGATAGTCCAAATGCAGAGGCAGATCTAGTTAATGCAAATAAACTAGAAAGTAATGACAATGAAAAGGAGTTGAATGCTTTGAATAGATTGCAATCAAAAGATGACGAAAGACAGGTTGTAATAGTGCAAGAAAGAAAAGAAGTCTCAAGAGACAAAGGTATTGCTTATATAGAGTTTCCACCTCCGCCACCATTAGATTCCTCATCAGATAAGTCTGACACTGAGAGGAAAGGGTCCTGTGCATCTTCAGAGACAGAAACGGAAATGATGGAGGTGAATCTACAAGAAGAACATGACAAGCATCTTCTCAAAGAGCCAATAATATGCATCCAACCCCCAACACCTGTCCCATCTAGTGCTGAAGATGGCCAGACAGAAGAGGAACAAGATGATGAATCTATTTTCCAGCCTATTCCTTGTAAGAAACTGACTAAAGAGGAAGAGGAGAAAAAGAATCAGAGGAAATCTAAAAAGCATGATAAAAATGGGAACAACAAAGAAGCAAATGGTGCAAATGGTACAAATGGTTCTAATGGTAATAATGGATCCAATGGTTCAAAGGAGTCTAACGGTAAAGGGGAGGACTATGATTATGAGCAGAATGGTAATGACCAGTCCACTACTGACTGTTCAATAGCAACAACAGCAGAGTTTTCCCATGACACTGATGCAACAGAGATAGACTCATTAGATGGATATGAACTCCAGGATGAGGACGATGGACTAAGCGAGCAGGCTGATCTAAAACTTTATGGGTACCCAGACAGCAAAAGAGATGTTTGGGCAGCTGAAACCTACAAATCAACAGACCGGTCTTTCCCTCCAACTAAATTGGAGGTGATTGAAGAGGAGAAAACACCGGAGGAATATCAGAAGGATTTATGCAACAAAGACCCAAATGAGAAAGCAAATGGAGTCAAAAAAGAAAATGGTACTACTGATCCAAAGCCCTCGGATAATGAAGGGTTCTCAGACACTTATTTTAGTTATAAATTAGAAGAAGAATTTAACTCCACTTTTAAGACTGTTGCCACCAAAGGGCTGGACTTTGACCCGTGGCCAAGCAAAAGTGGAGATGATGTTGATATGGGTGGGACTAAAGAGGGTAATGATGAGCCTAAGCCGTTTGGACTAGCTGTGGATGAGCAGTCCCAGGCCACAACACCAGACACCACTCCAGCCAGAACCCCGACGGACGATAGCACACCCACAAGCGAGCCTAACCCGTTCCCCTTCCATGAAGGGAAGATGTTTGAGATGACGCGCAGTGGTGCAATTGACATGAGCAAGAGGGACATGGTGGAAGAGAGGCTGCAGTTTTTTCAGATTGGTGAGCATTACCCTTTAGCAGGCAGGTACCGAGTCAGGGATTTAGAGTTAGACTTACACGATGACGAGGACACTCAGGACACTCAGGACTCCACAGAGGTGTTCCCACAATTGTCTTTACCCACAACCACTACAACCACAGTGCCACTAGAAATCTCAAATGGAGCTTGCTGTAGCAACACATGTCACGACTTTACTTCTCACACTGAGCCTACGTTTTCCACTTTTAGAACAGGATCAAAATTTTCAAGTGACAATAATGTAAACAGTTCTAATAGCACTTCCAAATCTATACCAAGCACTTTTGATTCATCACATTACACAACCTCTGAAATATCTAGTAATTCATCTTTTTCTACTTATAGTACTTCGAGTATGACAGATTATTGGAGCAATATATCATTAGGAGTAATGAATTATTATACTTTAGATGGTATGAAGGAGAGCAGGGGCTCCTATAGCTGCACTAAGGATTCTCATAAAAGTTTGGATTCAGATCGGGCTGACACCAACATGCAAAACAGTGATAACACTCATCTCGCAATTGCACAAACTGCCGCTAAAGAGATCAAAGTAAATATATGCAAATCTAGGTTACCAGTCAGGGTCCTTAATCAAAAGCTATGCACTCAAACTACTTTAAAAGCACAGCACAAGCAAACAACAAGGAAAGACGATGCAATGTACATAGTTAAAAAAACATCTGACCAATCCATTAAGTCATTTCCAAAAAGCAAAATTCCCATTTGGAAATCATCAAAAAGAAAAGTGGTTGAAACAAAATCTGTGGTTAAAAAGCAAGCCATGAAAATGATCAAAGTTATCCAAACTCTCAAAGATGGCAGAAAATCCACATTAGAAAAAAGTAAGGAAGTGAGGAAAAAAACAAATTACAATGCATGTGGTAGCAAGGACGACAGAGCTAAGGGTAAACCAGGATTAGTGCAAAAGCCGCTGCCCACTGAGGACACCAAGCACCGAAGCAGGAACACTTCCCTGTCAGAGAGGAGAGCCGGCCCTTCACCCACCTGCACCAAACCCACCTCCACCACTACACCTCGGTCAGCACCAGCTAGCCATGCATCAGCTGAGGTTGAGCCAGCAGCAGCCAGGATGTGTAGGCGGACACGGGGAGGACAGAAGAAGCCAGGGAGTCAGGTTGAGGCCCCACTCACGGCTCGTCCTGTCACAGAGAGTTTGTAAACTCTTTTCAACTTATTATAAGCTCTACTATTGTCTATTTGAGGAGATGCATGCTGCTGTTGTGGTGGTGGACTGTGGGTGCTCTGTGATGTGATGTTCTCGTCTTTTCTTCTTCTTGTCCTGTGCTGTCTCAGTATGACAGGGGTAATAGATACTGTATCAGACATTGGCTAGGGACCTATCTTTAGTACGTCTATGTAGAATCTATAGTCACATTTTGGCATTTTTATTGATTGTTTTTTGGAAGGAAGCTGCAACTGACAATTACGGCAGTCAACAAATGAGCAATTATTGAACTAGTCATACATATGTACAGTATTTCATTCGCTCATTGAGACTTTAAAATTGCCTTTCTATTGAATACTGCTACTGTCTTTTTTATAGCACATATTTTGTACACTCAAGACTCTTAGATTATTCTGATTCATTGTTGCAACCCTTTGACACTCGATCAACGTGTAGTCAATATAGCGTTAACAGTATTTACACGGTAGCAGTCGCATACATGTGTAAGATAGATCACTATAGTCAATTATCCACTTATTGATTGAGATAATGCAAAAATGAAACATGATAAATGTCAATAACCGCTCTCCTTCCCAATGTCAAGAGTCCATATATTTGGTTTTTAATGTGTAGCAATAGTTTTAAAAGTAGTTTTTTTTTTTTACTCAGGAGCTTAAATACAGTAAATGATGTAGTTTAGAAGGGAGGGCCGCACACATACTTCTTCTTGTTAGACCATAGTTGAGTTGTACCGTGCAGTGTTGTGCTTGCTTTGGTCTGTTTGCTTGACGTATAGAGGTAGTCTTTTGCCGTGGTAATTGCAGTCCTTTTGCCCACAAGGAAAACATTTGATCAGCTAAACTTCAAAATCACCTCGCACCAGCTATATAGTCTATACTTTCTGTATGTAGGACGCTAAAGGCCGATACAGCTGGTGGCATCTGATTTGAGTTAAGAGGATGAATTGTTTTCTTCTTTGGGAGGGAATGTTGCTTGATGGTAGAAAGTAGTTTTGAAGTGATGTGAATTTTAACAATTACTAATACTAACTGAATAACCTTTTGTAGTAGTAAAATTGAGGTCTGAAGTTGTTTGGTACCGGAAGTCTATATTACACACAATGCACATTATAATTCATGATTTAGGCCAGTTTACAGTAACAATTAGGAATTCACGCATCGCAGTAAAAAGCATGTAAAAATGACCTACCAAACAAGGCACATTACCCATAAATTAATTATACAAGTCAAAATAATACACATTTGAAAGCACACACTATCTTCATTCCATAATTAGTTGGTACCAATGACAAACATACACACTGATAAAGGCCTTCAATTTAGTATAGATTGAAAGAATCTTTTTTTATTATGATGTTGTCAATTTTCTTTGAACTAATTTGTCTTTTTATCGCTCCTCCCTGCTTTCCGGATGCTGTGAATATCTAGGTCCACAAAGTCCATGTGAGAGGACAGACCTCCGCATGGCCATAGTAGCAGACCACCTCGGACTCAGCTGGACTGGTGAGGCTTTGCTTTTTACTGTGGATTACAATTTTAGTCTTTACAATAGTCGTACTTTAACCATCCTTGCCTGTTATATACCTTTTATACATTCTTTTGTATTATTCTAAAATGTGCTAGAGTCATGTTTCTTTAAGGATGGGTTGATTTGAAGCCAAACAGGCTGTGGTGCAATGAGGAGTTTTCCGTATCTACCCACCCACATGTGAATAATTTGAACTCGCTTCAAAGCAGTGTATTTTGCGGTGTCTGTTGCCCCCTTGTGGCACTCAGCGTTTATGCAGCACTGCAGAGAAATGTATTTACTACGTCAAAGCTTAAACAAAACAGAAAAAAACAATCAAAATGACGACTTACAACATTTTATTTGTTGTTTTAACTATACTGTAAAAGGGAAGATAATATTTAATAGATTTGAATATTACCTAAATAGGTTTTACACATACATATATATATAATGTAGGTCAATATTTAAGACATCATTATGAGCATACTTGACAATTAATGTAAGTTAAAAAAAACTAATTATTCAGCACACTATGTACTCGTTTCAGAATATACACTATACTACACTATACTAATATGCATAAGTGAATAAAAAATGGGCAAAAAGGACGCAAACTGTAGGGATTGAATTGTATCTTAATTTGATTACATTTTGTCTGTATTCAAACAAGATTTGCGAATGAAAAAAAAGTAGTTAAGTCTTATTTCAAATGCAGTTGCAATTTATGTCTCATTTCATAAAGGGAGAATTTTCCTTTCCTTTCTAAAACTAGAAATTTTTGCTATAGTCCCATTACAAATTCATAATAAATTCAAGAAGAGAAACTACCTGATTCAAGCATTTATTTTGTTTGTATTTAATTATTTTGCAGATTATTGAATGTAATGATGTTATGAATGTCCAGACAAGCCCAGATTTTATTATTTGCACATTACAGTCAATGCAAAAGACATGGCCCAAGATGTCTCTGTGTCACATCATTCATTTTGACGACAACAATATCCAACTTCAGGGTGTGGTGACTGCAGTCTGACCCGGCCCACCTGCACTGCAGCACTGCCCCAGCCTCGTGTGTCTCCCGCTGGGTGTGGCTCAGGCGGCTTGTATTTATGTGTTAGTGGATCAACTCGCATGAGAAATACTATGTCAGGAGCAGAGAGCCTCCCGTCCGTCTGTGTGCGGTGACAGAGAGGCAGTGCCAGTCGAGGAAAAGGCCCTGATTCATATTTAATGCGTGTTACCGTCGCAAAGCTGCAGATGTAACGCACATTATGTTCCGGAAGGGGAATTTATGGTCACCGACCGGGAATCTCTGCACACTGCACACAACATCAAATGCTGCTTCGACATATTCAGAGTCTGCTTGGCAGCAGCGAGCCTTTTCCTGACCGCTGTTCAATAAATCAAGATGGTAACATAATAACTCGTAGATGTAGTATAAAATAACACATTATACTTCAAGATGTTCCTATTTCATATAAACCATAAGTGTTTTGATCAGTCTTTGGTCAGTCTATCCTCAGTATAATGTGAGAAAATCAGATATTGCTTTGCCTTGCCAGATTCTAAATGATATGAAAACAAATTAGTATTGAAACTGATAGCAAGCATTGATTCTTCGAATATGAAATAAACAGGACATAATGTGACATTTTCTGTGCAGTTTTAGACAGAATTTGATCCATTCCAAAAATTACAATGTCAATCATTACACTCCACAATGCCATAATTGAGAATTATTTGAATCAATAAT
Organism: Pomatoschistus microps; assembly: GCA_029875035.1. Taxonomy (NCBI): domain Eukaryota; kingdom Metazoa; phylum Chordata; class Actinopteri; order Gobiiformes; family Gobiidae; genus Pomatoschistus; species Pomatoschistus microps. Next base: position 16,416 of record JAPMNZ010897768.1, read on the forward strand.
ATTGAAAAATTAGTAATTTAATTTATTAGAAGAATGTATTTTTCATTGTTTTGAAAGAAAAACAAGTAGGTTGATAAATAATTATTCTAACTATTAGAAAAATTGATCTTTTATCCAGTAGCACTTATTGAACTGATGTCAGATATCTCACTGTCGTCTTAACACAGACCCTTGAAAGCACCAGTCGGAGATTCCTCAAAGTGCCATTCTTCTGTTGCAGAGCTGGCCAGGGAGTTGAATTTCTCTGTGGACGAGATCAACTTCATCCGAGTGGAAAATCCCAACTCTCTGACTGCACAGAGCTTCATGCTGCTAAAGAAATGGGTTCACAGGGACGGCAAAAATGCCACAAGTGAGAAAACACAATTAACATTTTACCAACAGCCTTTGTGCAATAGTGGAGGAAGTCAACTGTACATCACTGTAAATGTGTTTAGAATTGTATCAATGTGAGATGAATACCAGTAGATTAGCATTATTATATAAAAACAATATATTTATTATATGAACTTGTGAACATATTTCAACCTTTATTTGGTAGTTTGCTGATGAAGTTAATTGACAATTAGCTAGTTACAAACACCCTTATTTGATTTATGCTAATGTGTTTTTACTACAAACATTATGCTTGATATTACAATGTAACCGAAAGCCCAGTTCTTGGTTGTAATTTTGACCGTGCATTTGTGTCTCCTGCAGCGGATGCCTTAACTGCGGCGCTCAATAAGATCAGCCGGTTGGATATTGTGACTTTGCTGGAAGGGCCCATATTTGACTACGGTAACATTTCAGGCACTCGCTGCTTTGCCGATGATAACGCAGTATTCCCGGATCAGTCCGATGGTAAAGAGTAGCCCAAACTTAGCCTCTCCAGTCTCTCTCTTCAGTCTCTCCCTCCATCTCTCCTTACCTCGCCCACTCTGAGCTGTAGGCACTAGGTAGGCCATGGCGTGAAAAAAACTAAAATAATTCACCAGGAATTTAGATCTGGAGATGAAGTTATAGAAAGATAGGCAGAGGTGGTACTCAAAATACATAGTTACATGGGACACTGTCAAAAAACACCTTGAGAATTTGGTTATCATTTTCTCTCTGCTTATTTACACACTATACACACTATTTTTTAAGTAAATACACTCAAACCGGTATAATCACAACTTTAGTTTCTATTCTCCTGCATTCAATAGACCATTTCACCAACTGGGGTCCTGTGCAAGATGAACACATAAGGACCAGTTGCAAACCAGTTGTGCAATTTTCAATATAGATATCAGCATCCGATCTGTATTTTGCATTTAAAGTTTCAAAATATACATACAATAATGATACACAGGATTGATGACGACTATATCAATCAAAAGCACAAGTATGTCTCCTTAAAAGATACAAGACTTCATATAGAACAGTACATTTTTGCAACTATTACTTACCATCTAAAACT
>JAPMNZ010898402.1:0-10145 GCA_029875035.1 Pomatoschistus microps
AATTCACAATATTCAAAAGAAGTGAATAGATAAAAAATGTAAATAGTGGGATGAAAATGTGCAGAGAACAGATGAGAGGCAAGACAAAAGCCCTCTCAGATCCTCAGAGCATTCCACGCAGAAGAGATCTGGCTTCTGACCAATTCTAGCACTTGACCACAAAAGGTCTCAACACACAAGCGCGACCCGTGGCCAGGGGCAACACCATTTCTCTAAACTCTTCTCTCTTGCTTTTGAGCCGGTTACGCAACTTGTCCTCGCCTGCAAGAGAAAGGCAACAAAAATGCCTTCCTTCATTTGGTTTCGTCACATGTCTCAACATCAGACAAGAAACGTGCTGCTGGTAACTGTCAACAGGACACTCGCCGATTTGTGGTATACCAACACAAAGCATTTCTTGTTTGTTTACAGAGATTGAGATATAATGTTAGAAAATATCCATTGCATGCAGGTGAAACATGAAAAAAATGTAATGTTGTTAAAAAGTTCATATATTTCAGTGTTTCAACTTATGACGTGAAACCAATACATCATAGATAATTGTTGCATGATAACTGACATAGTATAAGTTATGACTGTGGCTTATAGTCCTTATTCATAATAGTCCATTTCAATATTACATTTTCTGAGATGTTTTATTTGGGTTTTTACAAAAGCTTTGAGCAAGTTATCAACATTATAACATAAAAGCTTGATCTACAGTATCTAAATATGCCACGTACTAGCTTCAAAACAAATGAGTAAATCTGAATAAAAAAAGAGGACATATTAAGTCCTTAAATTAGTCCTGGATTGATGCTAATCTTGGGATTTTATACCACAACAGGCTGATAGCTACGATCATTGACCAGGATCATTATTACCTCATTTTAACATGTTAAAGTTAGGAACATAACCAACTAACCACATTTTCTCAAAAAGCTATTTCAACTATTTTAGAAGTTGATTAATCATTAGCTGATCTATTTAACAGACTTTTGTGAGATGTGACTTTAAACAGATCAGTAATTACAAAATTAAAACAAGAAATGAATCTAATGATAAAAGTTACTTTTTCTAGATCTATTAGAATGGCCTCCAGCGGCAAAAACTATTTCAGAGTCGAATTTCTATCGAAATAACATATTCTAGCAGAGGTAGTTATATACCAATACCATCTAAAATGAGGTAATAAACAATGATTTGACTTCCACATAAACATGACGGCCCCAATCTCTTCACGCCAAAGCCAGAAAGTGCTGACTGCAGCAGATTATGGAAGTGAGTCGTCCATCAATGTCAGAAGAATTTTGCAATAGGAATACATGAGATTTATGTTGTTTATCTCAATGACCCAGTAAAGAATTTCCCATTTGAGCATGTTTTTTAATAGTCATTGTTATGATTATTGCACTTGTATCCAATTCAGTTCACAAAGATCCATAGGTGGGACCAAAAAATAGATATAATCGTGTCAGTAGAATTTGTGAACATTCAAAGAGTGGATTCAAGATTAAAGAATAGCAGTATTGTCCTGTAAGTGGGAGATTGGTTTAAGGTCAGAGCGAGGCATCAGCTGAGTGTTCTATGAAGCATGTGGGAGTGGCCATATGGCCCAGCGTTTCTCCAACAACTCGGAACAATCTGTTCTATAATGCCACTTAGAAACAGCTGAGAAGACATGTTATGTATGCATCACAAGAACAAACTGCATACTTATTTATAACCAGGGCAGGGCATGAGACTTAACCAATAACTAGGAAACTTGAATGTGAGTGAGCTTAAGAAAAATATCCCATGTATGTTCCAAGTACCATGTCAGAAAAAAAAAATCTGTAAGCTCTAAACATGCATAGAATTTCAACAATACAACCATAATCAAAACAACTCCAGCTTTCAATTTAGGGATTTCATTTTGAGACTTGAATTTGATTGTTTCGCCCATTACCAACCTGTTCTGTTTTGTCTTTTATAAAACAAGAAACACCAACTTGATTTGTGCTTGAGGTATAAAAGGAAATTGCCATGAAACTTTAAAGCCATATTTCCATGAACAATACATTTTGTTTGTACTCGCAGAAAGACTCTTGTAAAAGTAAAATATTGTGAACACATCAGACCACAACATACAGTGTTCATCTTGTGCAAAAACATACATTCTTGTTAGAAGGAACCCTATCTGACTGAGAGCTGGCAAATCTGGTGCAAAGCCAGTCAAAATGTGCTATAATCATTAATCAAAATACATGTTGCCAAATTTGAGCCCCTTTTACAATTTTTTCTTCAATTTTTGCAATGTGACTAGAAACATAGTAACTCTACCCCACACTGGAACCATAAGTGCTAAAATACATAAAGCATCAAACTTATTACTGAAACAAAATGATACAGTTTGCACTTTGTAAAACACATGTATAGAGAGAATGTGAAGAATGGGACCTGTTGGATTTATTATAACTAAATTGTAATCTCTGCTAGATAAATGTATGCTCATCCATCTACAACCTGCTCAGGGACTACAGGTGTGAATCAGCACTGCTGCTACGACCCGGTACAAAGCATCTCTCTCTTGGCTAATGTTTATTATACACTGTCCCTGTAAAAAAAAAAAAAACGCACCATACCATACTGCCAGCTAGTCCATGAAAAACCGCATATTTTATGAGCAAGCGACAACAATAGGAGCGCAGAGATGCTGAATCTCTCCTGTCCACTGTCCCACCCAGATAATGCTGAGTCCAGTTTTCCAGCATGATCTACACAAACACAAGTATTGTAGAGCGGTCGTCACAAAAGCACCAGCGGTAAACAATATTGACACATTAAAAACAACCAGGCGTCACCAGTCGCCGGACTATCTAAAGAGAAGAGGCCTCAAAAACACCGCCTCGACCTCAAAAACAAAAAGGGTGAAACGATAGCACGGAGCAACAACATTGAGCTTACTGTAAATGTGACAAAGGGGAAACCACAAACAGCTTAAAAATAACACCAACACAAACATACACCTGCCTATTGTGCGCTAACAATAGCTCAACCCATTTCAGAGCTAAAAACAGGAAAACAAGGGCTGATCGTTTTCAAAGGGAAGTAACTGGGAAAGCACCACTAGAGACTACAGGGGTATTATAAAACAGAGAAAAGCTAAATATAACCAGGCTGTCACAGGAAACTTACTTCCCACAGAAAATACTTTTTAAATTTTAACACCCTTCATGTCACTTAATCTACAACGGCGCCTTTGATAGTGATGTGTTTGTGAATGAAAATGCAGGCGGAGGTGAGAAAAGACACAGACACATTAACCGTTCTTTATTCCATTGTGGGAAAATTTAGAGCAATTTAGAGCACCGTCATAGAAATTCATTTTGAATCTGAAACAACAAGATCGTTGGAAGGATCATTTTGTTTTTCCAAAAATAATACATGCTGTTTGACACAACAGAAAGACTTTTGTGAAAGAATTCAGACCAATTTGCGGTCCTCATCTCAGCAGAAAACAGGTTATTGTTTGCATGAGGCACTCTTGGGCTCAAAGCGGATGTTGGTGCCTTATTTTAACTTTTTTGTCTGGAAAAGGTGATCTAAAGATATAACAGAGGCCACAAATACATATACTGTATGTGAAAACTAGTGATAGAACCACACTGCTGTGAGAGATACATGATATTATTACACATCGTTTAATGTAGTGGTTTGAAAGTGAGATACTCGAGCTTTAAAGTAAGTAGATGTTTTGAGACAACAGTGGACAGATTTCCAAATTCATAATGATGCCGATATCAGTGAATGTGTTTTCTATCAAAATGCATTAAACCGGAAGAGCTTTGCGATGGTGGAAAGAAACCATTATCCCCTTAAGTGCATTAACAACTTTTTTAGTAGTTTATCTTAAAGAAAAATCTTTTTTTTTTAAGAACATATTTGCATGAAAAGATAAGGTTTTTTGCAATATTTTTCTTCAATCAGTCCACCATTAATTTTCCTATAATTACAATAAGAGATGTCATAACATGTTAAACAACCGGACACTGATTTATGCTTTTAATTATAGCAAATCTAGCAAAACTAATCAAATCATGTTACATAGCTGATTTATCTTTCATGCTCAAAATGGTATTTACAAAAGCTCACGTGGCAGTCACATCAGTCATACTTGGAGGTTATTAACAACATAAAAACACAAACAATACAGTTTACACAACCCCCCACTGTAAATAGACCTTAAGTGCCTGTCACATATTTAGATTAAGTAAACAAAGGACATCGCTATGGTGACCCGGTGCACACCCCAAATGACCGAGCTATGAGCAATTGTTCCTGGATATCATTCTAATGGGACACAGGAGGAAAATATGAAAACAATATGCCGCAGTTATTTAATGGCTTCCTGAATACCACAAAACATTTCCCTTTTTTAGCATGCGAACGAGGTAGCGTGCGTGCAAGGGAAAACAATATCTTGGCTGGGAAGGTTCTACAGGCTTTGTGAAGGACACTTGATCCACTAAGCAGTTGAATAGGGCAAAAAGAACTGGATGAAAGCGAGTCGTCCCCGTTGGAGGCGGTGATGTCGTTCCCAGCTGGTTCTGAAAACATGTGATTTTCCCATTCACGCCGTGTCACTGCTCGTTGCACCGGCTGGCACGAGAACACAGCACCACGGCGATAATATTGACGATCGCGCTGAAATTACCCCCGAGGCAACTCTGCAATTACGTAGCGAGAGATTCTGAACGTTTGTGTTTGCCTCATGGGGATTGTAATTAAGTGAGAAAACGGGCAATTCTCGAATCATTTGAGAAGGTTTGAGTATGGTTGACTATATAATGTTGACAATTTTAAAAAAGGTTATAATCATTCCAATTTTTTTTAAAATTATTTTTGTACAATCATCTGTGTGTATGCATGGCCGATAGGAAGCCCAGGAGGACAAGCTGACCTTCGGGTTCAGCTCATGGGGATATAAAAAAAAAACTAAGGCTGTAAAGCAATTGCATTTATTTTTGTATAGCCCTAAATTATAACAGTCTTCTCTTAACAATGGCTGATTACTCTTTCGATTAATCTTTTAGTTATTTAGATCCCAAAAGGTGAAGATCTTCATAGAGATGGCTTGTTACACATTGGGTTGGTTGATTAAAAATGGTCCGATTTCATTCTGCAGTCTTATCATCAGAGTCATTAAACCACATATCTGTATGTTTATATCTATGCATGGTTGGAAAAAAATAATGAATCTATTACTACATCAGTTGACAATCATAAATCGATGGTCTGCCAATAATGAATGAATGTGTTACAGCCCTAATTCAACCAGACTTCAACACAAAGAGTTGAATCAATAAACAAATTGGGATTTAACTGAACAAGTTCGAGATCAGACGTTAATATGATCACGTCTCGATTAGGGGGGGGTTACAATCGAGACGTTCATTTTTGGTTCTAAGGAAGAGAATGAGAACTGTGCATCTTGTCCACATAAAAGTGTTTGCATTTGATTCATTCTGCTCATGTACTCATTGAACTGGTTTTGTTGTCTGAGGACTACTGAGAAAGAGGCCAAGCTCAAACAGCCATGGGAGTTCTCAGTAACAAAAACACATCTCTGGAGCTTATGAAAACCGTTGTGTAATAAAGATGACAGCCGCACAGAGGTCACTGTCTGCTATTTTTATCGAGTGGATTTTCTCGCCGCTGGGGGCCATGCTGATGGACTGATGTTTTAAGATTAAGATGAGCACAAATATACCAGACAGCTTCATAATCTGAAATTTAATCCACTTTGATTTCGCTAGGCTTTCTTGCCAATTAATAGTTAGAACAAATAGCTTAGTAATAATTTACGTAAAAGCTTTTGAAAATGACAAAAACTAGAAAGACTAGTTTTCAACTAAGCTTTAGGTTAAGCAGATGATGGAGGATAGTAGCTTCTAGGACAACAAATAAGCAATTAATGGTGAAAATGACCATTGTCGATTGTTGAACTAGGGAGTGTCAGCAAACAGACCGGGAAACTCTCTGAACTGTGTTTCGCTGAATGTCTAATAACGCCACAATGCAGTTGACGTCACTAACAAAACAGGCCTTTGAATGGACCCATGCTTTCGGCCATGTGATGTCAAAGCTTGAAAGCGTAATCGTTATTTGCTAACGGGCAGTTGTTGGCTTTCGCTTGGGTGCGTCACTCGAGTTTGATCACAGATTCTTTATTTGTTGGAATGCATTAAGTGCCTGTTATCATGCTAATTGGATTTATTGACTGGGGCATGGCTATCAGCGCTGTCCTAGCTTTCAAAAAGGAAGCTGGTCTGGTCTGCACATCCGGGTCACGAGGAGATTTGGGAGACGTTATGTGAGCCGACAAAGTCATAGATTACCCCGGGAAAACGCTTTCATTTAGTAGAGTGTGGGTATTAGCCAATCATGATGGCCAACGGCAATATGGTTTTAAACTATGACAAAGTAAGTAGGTCATTGATCCAGGACAAAGAGATAGAGAGAGAGATGAAAAATGCAGAGGGAGCGGAAATTATTATGTCTTGACAACATTTCCAAGTATTTAATGAGGAAGGAACTGCTGTGTAGAGTCAACAATGTTTTGGAAGTACCCACAATGTCTAGGTCCTGAGTCATATTCTGATGGTTTCATACGGTCAATAATAATAACACCTCATAGCAACAAATGGATAAAAGACACGCAACATGTGGTTCTTGACTGAAATGCCATGCCAGCAATGTTTTCCCAGATAATTGGTGCTGACGGCTCACTATGTAGAGTTACCTCAGCTGTACAAAATGTGTAAGTACGCTCTGAGAATGTTACGCAACTGTTCTGGGCCAGTATGATTTATTAGGCCCTATAAAGAACGGATTTCATGTTGAAGGAATGTGAAGGAGGGGAGGGTTTTCCAGAGAAACTGTGGAAAAGATGCATCTAAACAGAAAGACATCCAAGTCCCAGTTCTGCGTAACTAGACGGACCAGTTCGACAGCTCCAGACGCCAAACATAATAGACGCATCCATTTCTCCAGTTAAACAAGTGAAAAATATAGGCCAAATGAGATAGAGTAGGTGTTGTCTTCAAAATAATCATCAGATGCACGCAAGCAGGCACAAGTACACACACTTCTTCAAAGTTCCATTAAAGTAGTGTTTCTTCTCATTACAATAGGAGTAAACGTTCAAAATCAACTACAATTTGTGAAATCAGATTATATATGGTGAGATGGAAATGTATTACTGTAATAACACATGTTACAGAATGACAATTTGTTCAAAGCCGTAACAGTGCGTTGTCCGGCTGTGACCTTGCAAAAGACTTAAAAAATGTTTGGTTTTGTTGCTGGTCAAAGGTGTGGACTGGTCTGTGAAAAGAGAACAAGCCTCTGATTGAAAACTTGCAACAATAGAGCTTGCTTTTTAAATGCATGCCTCACCACCCACGTCTTTAGCCTCACAATCTCACAATCGCTCTGCAGTGGGCTTAATGATGGAACCAGCTGACTAAAATGTGCACAAACTTATATAAGGTCCTGAATATTTGTTGAGGCATGTGCGATTCTAAACTGCAACGTTGTACTGTACATATATGTATGCATAGCCGAGTGAGTGACAATATGCTTCCACTCAAGTGCACTATCTGCCATCCATCAAAAAGTAAAAAGCCAAGCGACTTCGATATGCTTTGCCGTCAGTATAAAACGCTTACAGTGAAACAACTGGACTATTTGTGAGCTGTTAGCATGAGTGAGACACATGTGGGGACTTTGAGAGGTTGTTTTGAACCTTGTTATAAAAATGCACATTTAACAAGGCAGAGAAATTCATTTGATGTTAATGCAATTTAGTTGTTCTGATGCTTCCAGCCAATTATTAATGAAATCTTGAAGCTGTGGTACTGAACGCTATCTTTTCATAAAAAATTCATGTTGTTTGTCCCAACAGAAAGTGAGTTTTTAAAGATAATAATGTAGGAACAAATCAGACCACAATGTTGTCTTAATCTTCCAAGAACCTTTTCTCTTTTGCATACTGTGAGTTATTATTTGATTCTTTGGGCTGAGAGCTGATTGGCTGACTAAGGGTGGTTCTCTCTTTTTACCTTTTCAACCGTAAAAATCTGATATTAAAGACAGAGGCCAAAACGATACACGCATGTGAAAAAACTTTGACAGCGAGGAACTAGTTACAAGTTCAGTTTCTTTGCGGTTTAAAAGTTAAGTAACACAAACAAATGAAAGCTGGCATTTTCAGAAACATTTGTCCCAAGACACAAGGATGTCTCCAATAATGATTGTAGCAATAGCATTGAATGTCTATGTGGTAGATTCAAAAACATGTTGTGAAGGATATCATCTGAAACAAATGCCAGACAGTGCAGGAAATTGTAGATTTGTTAACTCTTGTGATTGACTGAAAAATTAAATAAGGCTGGCTATTGCTAAAGTGCATTTCCTGATCTCACAGTCCTCTCTAATTGCGTTAACTGTAATGCATTAGGGCGGGACAAGAAGCAGCTCAGAAGATGCCTACAATTGGAGTGAATCTGAATGAAACTTTTTTTCCTGAGAAAAATGTACCTTGCATTGACTTCCAAAGTTTGAGAATGAGCTATATCTACCTCTGCTCCATAGGATACGGTGCCCTGTTGACTGGATCCAAAGTTCCCAATATTTTTTGGTTCAAATGTGTATTCATTTTCAAAAAGAACAAACATACGTACTCTGCATTCTGCTTTTGTAAACCTACTCATTGATGACTTTCACTCAAAAGCCTGCATGGATATATTGATATGGGTTATTTTGGTGGACAAGATTATCGGTTTGTTCAGTGGGATTTATTGTATTCAAGCAAAGATAACTTATACTTTATAGTATTCTGCATTTGACCCATCCTGTAACCACTACTTGGGTTTTTGTCAAGAGCAGTGGTCGCAGTAGTCCAGCGCTCCTCTCCAGATTGGTCATTTGTCAGCTTGGTCAGGACTACCGGAGCTGGAGCTTTTAACCTTTTGTACATGTTTTAGTGGGGAAACTGGACAGCCTACAGCAGACACAGGGAGAACATGCAAACTCCACTCACAAGAACTCTGTTTTAACCGGGATTCATAGAGACTACCGAACCAAGTGCAGTCATTAAAATCTAAAAAACATATAAAACTAATTCAGACCATTATCCTCACTTCAAATGCAGACAAAATGGATAAAACAAAAAGTCATGGTTTGTCTTTGCCCTGTTCTGTCTATACCAAACCCTTGTATAATGGTAAAAACAAACCCTATACTCTTTCCGCTGTGGACTGACGACATCAAAAACACTGCGTCACACTGCAACTAATTACTGCAATCGTTTACAGTCAATAGAAGAGGCGCCTATACGTAAGCCGATGTCAGTTTGCTGTACATTAGCGTCACAGCGAATGCCGCATGGCCCTGACTCACTACGCGTCATGAGGTAGAAGCCAATGCGGAGTTAAGTGAGCCAGCTACGGTCATTGTAGAAGAGCATTCATCTGTGCCAGAAGTGGGGTGGTGGTGGGGGGCTGCAGCATCCTGACCTTGCAGCACAGAGAAAGGGTGAATGAGCATCCCGGCTGTCCGTGAATGAAAGCGGCCGTGAGGGGCTCTGATTGGACGGTCGGATCCACGTGACAAAGATTTTTTTATGCAGCACCACGCAGCATGCAGTCTGCGATAAGCACCTTCCTCCTCTCTCTCCCTCTAAAGCCGGCCATAATTCTTCACTGGGGTTTGGCATTGAAAAGGCCATGAATTAGAGAGGGGAAGCAGGATGGATCCATTCACAAGCAAGGTACAGGACCTGAATGAGAATAGCAGCATGGAAAGATTTTGAGGAAAAGCCGAGCCGTTTTATAGGAACTAAGTCAGCGGTGGAAAATAATCAAAAGCACAATGTTATACTTTAGCACAAGCTGTTTGTTTGCTTATTACACAGACTATTGTGATAACATTATACTATGTTTGCAAGTATAATTGAAGGGGCGTAAAAACACAATATCCGTAGAATTTCATGCAGAAAGTCCAAATTTATTCCAACAAACAATAATGTTTGGATCCTAAAATAATGACCGCAGTAAGGTGACATTAGATATGACTTTCTATCTTGATAAGTGTGTGATAATGTTGACCCTACTACTTAAATT
>JAPMNZ010898408.1:0-14102 GCA_029875035.1 Pomatoschistus microps
TTTTAACTGTTGATTCTCTGATCTGTGTTGATGATTTCAATGGTTTTGTAAAGTCCTCTGAGATGACTTCTGTTGTGATTTGGGGCTATATAAGAATAAATTGAATTGAATTGAAATTGAATTGAAATCTGTGTAATTTTTACAGTTGCTCCAAATGAAAAAAACATGTTTACCAACAACAAATGTGACCTTTTAAAGAATACATGTTTTTGAATTTGACTTGGTTGATAAGGGACACAAAGGAGTTTGATCTGGAGTTGCGGACCACTGTCAAAGATGACATATTGTCCTGCAAAGCCACCATAGAACCGTAAATTACAATATTCGATCTCAATGCTAGAGGGAAGTAAAAACTACACAGTGTACCTTTAAAAAGAGGTTAGTAATCTCAATGAGGTTCTCCTGGTTAGATAAAGGTTAAATAAAAAATAAAAAAAAAATACTTTAAACTTGCTGTTTCAAGTAATGGGGTTTTCATTCAAAAAAAATTGCAAGTGTATAAAACCTGTGCCTCTTTGCGGAACTTTGAGTTGCACTTCATTATTATTTTAGTCTCCATTGATTTGAGTTTAGCTTGAGGAACAGAGCAGGTCTATTATTACATGTCACATTCGTATGACTCAGAGTTCCCAGACATTGAATCTTCCTCCCATTGAGCACACACAAGGCAAAGCACATATATAAGACATGACTAGGGAGCAATTAGCGTGCAAATTAAATGTACTTTGGTTACACATTGTAGATTAAGCTTAGTGACCACATTTTGGGTGTTTGCAGCTGAAAGCAACCTTTGAAACTTTGAAAATTAATGGTCAATTCTGTGTGTTCATTTAGCTCATCTGACATCCTATCAAGTTTCTGTTCTCTTTTTTGTAGTTCCGCTATTGGTGTCGCCATTTGCTTGGACAACAACAAAAATCACTCACTCGACACAGCCGAATATGCTCTCAAGTTACTTGGGTATCTGCACATATGTGTCAAAGTGAAGTAAATGTATTACTCTATAATAGACAGCATTAGACACACATTTACTGTATATAGAGGGACGATGCTAACTTATATAAAGAAACTGTTTCCAGCTTATGTTCAAATGGTTGATATGACGTCAGCACTTGCTCAGTCCACTCCTAATATACGGCCTATGCATTGAACGGATATTATATTGATTCTATGGCTATAAGTTTGAAAACATCTGCATTTTCTGTGTAATCTTGGAACAGATTTGAATCCCGTATTAATTTGAATTTTGAATTATTTAGTGTATATTGATCTAATACAGTGGTGTCAAACATGCAAAGATAAGTTATTTTATTGCTCCGCACTTGACATCAAACATTAATGTCAAGGCGGCTCCACTGAGACATATTAAAAAAAAGGCAAATATAGCAATAAAGCAAGCTAATTATCTCAAGAAAACAACTGTGCCATGTATATTAACATAAACATTGAAACCTGAATCCAATAAACAACAATTCATAGTAAACATATTCTAACCCAGTCTACAATACAAAACCCCATTCACACTGATAGCTGCACTGCTGTGTCATTTTTTTACTTTTGTATTTTTGGACCCTCGGAAGCTTATATGAATGGTTATTTTGACTGCTGTATGTGTGTCTAAATATCAGTGGTTTATCATTAGAATAAAGTCCCTTAGGTAATGAAGGCCACAGATGAAGCTTCGGGCTCAAGTAGACACATTGTTTATCTGTTCTGCCAACAGTCTTTTCATGATTTGACAAATGAACACAATTCTTAACGCAGAATTATTTTACATTTACCTGTTGTCTGAGGACTCCATGTACTATGAAAAGGAGAAGAAGAAGGCATGTTTACCCAATATGTGGTGGAGTGGTGCCAACTGTGAAAGAAAGCCTGAACTTGTCAGGCCATCAAATCTAAGCAGGACAGGACCAAGTTAGTACCGTGATGAGAGACTTCTGAAAACACCAATTGACAATGTCGAGCAGCTCAAAGTACAGTATAGCCAAACTGTGTCCTTGGGAACAGTACTCCAACCACGTCCAATTTTTGTTCTTGTCTAAAGTAAAGCACGCTGTCTGAATATTTGAACTCTTGCTTAAAACTTATGAAAGCTATAGAACAACGTTGTTATTACGTTCCTGTTTCTCTTTCTGTTCTCATACTGTGCATAATCAGATAATTATGCATATCTTAACACCAGTATCGTTCCGTTCACCATTCTATCACAGTGATAAACATCAGCTCAAAGTTCACTTTCACAGTTTAAATGATTAGAATGGGTGTAAACGCTCCAATCTCCGTGGGTCAACCCCTCGCTGTGCTCTGCAGGGTGGCACCACCTTAAGCCTCGAGAACCTTCAGTGAACCTGAATCTAGATCCACATCTCACCCTTTCTGCCTGGCCGGGATAAACACCTGCCCAGGGGTATTCTGGGTAAACTCGCATGCTGCATCTGTGGGGAGGATTAGGGCATGAGAAGATGGATGAAATAGGAGGAAGAGTGTGCTGGGAGTGGACGAGAAATAGATAAAATGGTGCAACGGCAGTGGTAGGAAGGGAGCAGCTGGGTGATTATGACTCCCAGGTTACATCTCTGTATGCTCCAATTCTCCTGTGAACGTAAGGGAAAAGAGAAGGAATGATGAGAGAGGGAGAATTCAGGGAGGGGAGTGCGAATAACAGGAATACTCACTTTAACTGGACACTGCACCAAGGATCCTCTGCGCTCCAGCCATTAAGACCATAACATATTTATGAAGTCAGAATAGTCCATCCACCTGCTCCTGCTTCGTGCTTTGTTGTCCCAGTATTGTCATCCTTTGCAATTACAGAAGCAAAAAATAGGTTTGGTATCAACATTAAAAAGGCTAAGCATTTTATGGATTATTACAGATCATTTACAGTAAGGGGTACCCTTTAAAAAAAATGTCAATATTCATTTAAATCACTATTATTTATTTAAATCATATAAGTTTAGATGATAGACAGTTTTTAGAAATATAGTGATTCTTTATACATTCTAACAAACATTAGAACATGAGAATAAACAACTACTACTTCCTTTGATGAGAGGGTTCTTTATACAAAAAACATTCATTCAAATAAAGCAGGGTACAGAAAGGCTGGGGGCTGAAGCCACTCCACGTGCATCCAGTACTAAGGGAGCTTGGACAAGGACACGGATCAGACTTGTGGTCTGCACTACCCACTAAACATGAATGGTGCCAAAGGTGAATGGATTTCACTAATAAAAAAGGGGTAAGAGCAGCAGCCAAAGGCCCAGGGACTTTTTATGAGGACATCCATCTGCCCAATTATAGTGGCTGGCTCCACCGGCGGCGTCATAGAAAATAAAAAGATTGTTAGGATTTGCCACATGCTTTTGACAAAAATAACAGCTATAAATATGTTGTTTTGTTCCTTATTCTTTTCTTAAAGACAACACAACAGACAATTACATCAACATTCAACAAGAACATTACATAAAACAAAAACACAAAAGTACAACCCCAATTCATATATCGTATTATTATTATTATATTTTACAGGCTTCAAACAAAGCGTGCTTATTTTTAAAAGTGCTTCCACGGACCCCAAAGGTAAGCACTGCTGTACACGATGACTTAGGCATATGCAGTCTTATCCCTAAGCATTGGATAAGACTAACATGTGGAGCTCTCATGCATAGTACTTCTGCTCTGTTTGCTAATGTCTGCTTTAGCTGAATAATGTCCGTGCGTACTTGCTGGAGCGTAAACAGCTGGCTGACAAATCTTTTCCCACCTGGACACTGTCTGCATTATCTCCACACCAGCTACAGAGGCCAAAAGCTCTTGGCACAAAGTCACTTGGGCTCTGTAAACTATAATGTACATTGTGCGTGTTGGATATTACAAACTTGTCTCAGAATGCACAACTACTTATTAACTCGATACAGTAAGTCCGGATCGTGGCTGTTGGCCTCTCACAGTTTCTGTTCTGTGGATTTTCCTCCTATCGATTGTATTCTTGACTTCATCTGTTTTGAAGGGGAACATTGCTTAATTCTGAGACAGCTGGCTGTTTGTTTTGCTGCAGGTTGAAACTTTTCTATCTCTTCATATTTGGAAAGGAAATAAAGCCAAAATACAAAACAACAAAAAACATATATTAATATATATGTAAAATATAAGTGTATATATAGCCCAAATGAGTCAAACTGATAAAGTAGTGAAGTCTTGTGGATGTGGTTTGGCAGTGGCATTAGTCTGGTCTTATTGGATGGAAGCTCCTTGAGAGCCACATTAGGACCACCTTTTCCTGTTCTTCTTCTGAAACAGCTTCTCCTGCTGCTGCTGTTCCTGAAGTTCCTGCTGTTGACATGTGGTGCTCCTGCTCTGCCACTCTGCAGCTGAGGTCTGTCACTGCAGACAGCAGCTGGGGCATCTCCTTCTACAACATGTTCATGTGATTCTGAGATTCTGAGTGGTGCTCCTCTCCTCCTCCAGGGCAGATGTCTGCTTCAGTGTGAGCTTCTGAGACATTGTTCTTCTCCTCCTCCAGAGCAGATGCCAGAGAGGAGACTTCTGTCTTCAGCTCCAGAGTCTCCTCCTCTATCCTCATACTGTACTCTGAGTCTCCAAAAGACTTGTCCTGTCCTCCCCCTGAGGAAGTGTCAGAGAGGAGACCTGATCCTTTAGGCCTTGTGTCTGTGTTTCAAGTCTGTTGACTTTACATTGAGCAGCTTAGCTTAAGTTCCAATCAGCTTCTTCGACATTCAGCAAAAGTTAAGTGTGATGTCAGTACTCGGTCAGTCCACTCCATTCTATGGCTATATCAAACAAAAGTGGAATTGGTTCACATGAAGAGATAAGAGTTCCTTTATTTGTCTCACAGTGGGGAAATTTCAAGGTCTGTCTCGGTTCTCTCTTTGTCTCAACAAAACCACTGACAGCTTCAAATATCTTCAAATAGTCTTTTTCTTCATCACATCCTCATCCTATTCATCACAATGATTTTTCCGTGCTTACACACTTTTTGGAACACAGAACAATTTGTGCTGTTACGATAGAATATCTCAACACAAGGGGTCTCTAACATTTTTTCTTCTACAGAGTCACTTTTTTCAGGTCAAAATAGCTTTTTCGGGTCATAAATTACTTTTAGTGGGTGAGAGCATATGAGTCGATATAATGGTGACCTATAGCCACAGTGCAGCTAGATTCCCATAAAACACGCAATAAATGATATTGCGAAGAATATTTGAAACGTCTTAATGATTTGTGGAGCTCCTCGGAAGGTAGAAGTTCCCAAGCTATAGCTCTAAATACACTACAATGTGATGGCAAACTCAAGACAGTCATCTCTTTTAAACATCAACAAAATACTTTTATCTGGTTTCGGGAAAGGCACATTTTTCACAAGGTGGAAGGTGGGGGTTGCAACAGCAGAATAAAGCAATATTAAAACACCTTTGTCACCTCTAAAAGCTTTCTCATAAATTGCATTCTAATTTCACTGTTAAAAAATATCAGGTTCTGGCATTAGTTTGGTAGATTTGCCCTAAATTACCAACATCAAAGTCTCATCATTTTGTTTTAAGTGAAAATATACATATTTCAACAGAGTAATGACACGCACACAGCTCATGTATAATAAACTCACCTCTCGGGAGAATTGCTTTTTTTTAATTCATAATTTTTCATCTCTCTGCTTCTCGTCTAAGGTGCTCTTACCTTCACCAAACCCAAGATAATGTATGCAGCCGGGGCCGAGATCAAAGATAGACGCGTGGTATTTTGGTGCTACATGCATGTGAGCAGCTAACAGGCATGTAGGCATATCTTCAAAAGCAGAGCGCAAGCCTCGGGTGAGAGGTGCATGCTGGGATACGCGTCTTGATGTCAGATGCTGTAACTGGATTCGCTGCCTCTACTTATAATTCGCCGTCATATTTTACAGACGCTCTTTGGAGGTGAACCGCAGCCGGAATTGTTGGCAGTTTGCGAGCGTTGACCTTATGATATTGTAGCGTAATGGAGGACACGTTAGGGAGTCGCTGTTATACTCCACAAGCCCCAGGGGGCGAGGGAGAGCACGGCCGCAAGGGGAAACATGTGGAGAAGCAGGTTAACCGTGAACAAGATGTCTAAAAATAAAAATAAATCCTATTTACATTGTGAATTATTGCTCCATACAAAGAGGGAGGGCTAAAGCTGTGGTGCGTAACTTTCAAAGCACAAACAATGGAACTATGTAATATATGTCCGCTGTTCTTTGGCCTCTGTCCCATCTTTGGATCAGTAAGAGAGGGGACCAGTTGTGACTCCCAGGGCTCTTTAGTTGAATCGTTTTGTAAATTCTGCAAATATTTATAATAGATTGCCGCAACTGATTGCCGAGTCTGTGTATGTATGAACCATGCTGTACATGTGAAAGCCAGATCCCGTCAGACCTCTGAAGCTCTGCAGGGCAGGGCCTGTGATGGAGACCTCTGGGAACACCAGGTGCCACAGTGGTAAAGTGTCACACTGTCGCTGTGTCCTTAGGCAAGACACTTCACCCATTGCCTAGCATGAGACTGGTGTGTGTGATTGGTTGGTGGTGGTCGGAGGCGGCGATCGCTTCTGTCAGTGTGCCCCAGGGCAGCTGTGGCTATAGTAGTACTTTATGACCTCTGTGTTTGGAGTGAATGAATAATGACATGTGAAGCGTCTTTGAGTGTCCAAATAGCACTATATAAAACTGATGCATTATTATCATTAACCAGAGCAACCAAAGCAAAAACTGTTCTGAAGGTGGTGGAGCACATGTGAGTGACCCTGTAGAAATCAGATCCAGACAGACATCCATACAGACAAACCAATTAACCAGTGCTTTAGTGACATAGAAAAATGGCTATTATTATTTGTAGAGCTCTCTTTTAAAATGACAAAGATTAAGTTTAAGGAAATCCAAGCCAAGCCACTACTGCCAACGTGGGGATATATCAATAAAGTGATTGCACATTTTAAATGTTTAGCAAACATTATCATGTTATATCACTCTGCTCTGAGTCTGTACAAATAGTAGGATGACATTACATCAACTATTAAGTATACAATGTAAAGCCGTTGGGTTTTCAAGGTTATGTTTGCACTGATGACAGTCAGTTCTTGTCAGTCAGAGCACTGATGAGGGACCAGATACAGAAATATGATTCAATTGGAGAGAGCACAACGGCCTGAAGGCTCTTTATGGAGGCTTCTGGACTCATCTTTGCACCCCGCCACAGTTCTAACTACATTTAAAACGAGAATGTGCACTTGGATTTGGTGTCTAATGGGGTCTTTCTATATTCTCAACCCATCTACTGCCAAACTGGTAATGTGTCCTTAGGCAATACACTTCACTCACATTGCCTAGTATGAGTCTGGTGTGTGCATGAATGATTGGTGGTGGTGGGAAGGGCTAATGGTACATACTGGTTGCTTCGCCTTTATTATTCTGCCCCAGGTAAGTTGTGGCTACATTGTACAGTGAATGAATAATGTCATGTGAACTATCTTGTGTGCCAACATATGTATTGTATAGATCCATGTAAATGACCATGAGATGAGAATAAAAGACTAAGGTTATGCTACTCCTATGACGGTCTGTGTCAAATCTTACTTTGCGGATGATTCGCTGTAGACCACTCATCATTCCTCCGCACGAAACACACCAATCCTCTGCACTCTCCTGTGAGCAACCAGCAGAGTGGAGGTGGTAGAGCAAAAGAAGCACCAAACCTTGAGGAAAGCAGAGATTAATTATGTCTCAAACTGTAAACTTACCAAGAACAACACTTGACAAGACTGGCAGCAGGGGTTGAAATGAGGCAAGTGTAAAGCCTGGTGCATTTTTAGTTTATACACTTTGATAAAGTGGAGAAGAGAGGCTGGGAGAGAATGCCACTGCTCTTCTTGGCTTTGAAGCCTCTGATCTCAACTTTACAAACTGTGTCTCAAACTGTGTAAACTAAGCACGAACCGCACCAGTCTTTACACCAGCTCCTCATGGGTCAGCCTGAGGAGCAGCAGCGAATCTGGCATCAACAGCTCACACATACACAAATATATTAATGTTGGTTCGTTTTCATTTATTGATAAAGGTTTTGTGTTACAATAGAAGACAATGACGCGGCGGTGCACATTTAAATACAGTGCACTAAATAAGAGTTAGTGTTTAACTCATAGAGTTAAACTCATAACTTGATCTTGTTTGATACATGATTAAAAAAGACAGCATGTCCCTCCTGCAGGTGTCTAGGTGTTCACACTCTTGGAATACGGTGTGAAATTAGAAACTGCAGGTGTCTGTCTTAAATGTGATTCCAGGCATGAATTTGTCCAGCATAATGATTGGATATTTGTGGCAGGCCGCATTTCAGGCTTTTATGTGATATTATCTATGGAACAAAACCATTTTATTACTATTTATAGTCATTATAATAATATATCTCATATTATTTCCTCTGAATCAATGTCATAGGAAGCCATAGTAAATTCCACAGTGCTGACCCGTTCTTGTGCTCATATCCGTCGGTGCAAAAGGGGTGGTGGGTTTTAATAAGATTTTTTGTATGTGTTTTAAAATTTGTATCTATGTTGTGTATTATTATTATTCTATTGCATTGCACCATCCGAAGCTCCCCTCTTGACGAAGACAACACCTGTGCCTTATAGATATAAAAGACAGCCGTGGGGAGGGGGAACAGGAAGAGGAGGAAGCCGCAGAACGGGACACAGGGCCAGGACTGGTCTGGTGGCCGAGGCTGTGGCCACGAGAATGGAGAACTAAGAACTGATGAGCAGCAGATTTTTATCCAAGATTTTAGCCTCTGTTTTAAGTCTTATTTTAGCTCTGTTTTAACCCCTCTTTTTAGCGTAGGTTTGTATTCTCTTTTATGGATTAAGAATAAACATTTATTTGAACTTCCTTTTTATTCAGTGGTCTTTTTACACCGAGTCCAAAGAACTGTTTTTCCACTTGCAACACTTTCCATTCTTTGCTTTAATCATATCTTCATCTCTGCTCTCTCTCCAGTTCTTGTCCCTGCTCTTTTACTATCCTATTTCATATTTCTTCCATAAATAACCTCTCTGCTGTGAATGACACTGTCTGTTGTAGATCTGTGTGCGTGCGTGCATGTGTGTGCACGTGCGTGTGTGTGTGTGTTTTTCTGCAGAGAGGACACTCAGGGTGTTATCTGTGGAAAGCCTGCTGCTTCTCCCACCAAGCTTACAGTCAAACAGTGCTCCACTTTCATCTGGGCCATAATGGACCAGTGTCACTGCCTAAATTCACATACAAGACGACATAGATGCAAGTTTTTACCTCTCTCACTCATGTTTAGAATAAATGTCTTGTTTGTATTGTAGCCCAACCTTTCTGGGGCTATTCAGCTTCTAGTGAGAAGCTTCATTTCTTTCTAAAATTGGTGGCTTTCTGCTCTGTGTGGTCATGGTGTATTTTTGTCTTGATAAAGTATTTGAAATCCGGATATATCCCTTATAACAACTGACCTCTACGTTGCCTTATGTCCCCAAATTTGGCTTTGAGCAAGCACAGCTCTGCACAGCTCTTGATTGGCTCTTTGGTTGCTAGGTCATTGCTACCCAAACATTTTGCTTCATAGGTTTTTTGAGCTAGCTGTAAGGCAAATGGTTGATGTCAGCACTCAGTTAGACCACTCCTTCTACAGCCTTTGGTGAATTCTAACAGTTTTCGACTGGGTCGATCATGTCCCAAATGGACATCTCTCAAAATTAGATCGTAGAGCTGCACAAGATAAATACAGTACATACATGTCCATGGATTTACATTCTACAACAGATCACATTAGATCATAAAAACCCTTAAAACAGACATAGCAGCTTCCAGCTGACATTATGAACCAGCGTTGCCATGACAGCAGGCATAATGATAGTGAACTTCCTGTTTCTTTGTGAATTGCTTTTTATGTAGAAACAAAACAGAAACCACTATCTCTATTTGATATCAACAGTTACTTTTAGAATATATTTGCTCCCAGGCAAACCTAATGTTGTTCATCAGAAATGAGAAAGACCATTGCATAGAATAAATTCATAGCGTCTATTGGAGACAGTGTGCCTTTGGTCATATCCTACTGTGTCCCTCTGAGGGCACAGTAGGTTTTTAAAAACGAACTGGGCCAAGTGGCCCGGATCGTCGCCACAGGGGTGTGAAGATGGCCCGCGGTCACATTAGCTTGTTATCGCAAACGCGCCAGAAAAACTGTGCTGTAGTACAACGTTCGGTCCAGACTTCCTCTTTGTCCGAGTTAAGTTTCCATTTCTCTTCCTGTTTACAACAGCGGATCGCGGATCGTGTTGTTTATATCAGAGCAATGTGTACAACTGTGAGATGTGTCTTACCCCAAAGTGCAGCTGCTCGGTGGGACACGTGTGTGTGCGGGTTTGCCGCAGAGACGGGAGCGCGCTTTGGATTTAAGAGCGTAAGCGCAGAGAGATGAATGAATGAGAACAAAAGAATGAAAAGTGTGGCGTACGAGCAGAGCGACCGGAGCCAGGCATGATACAAGTGTGTGTTCTGGCAATTAAAAAAAGAATGAGTCTGAACGTCTGAAGTGCACCTAAAGCCCGGATCTAATCGCGAAGTGGGCCTAGGCCTACTTTAACTGGGCTTTAGGGTGCGCATGTGACCGCAGCCTAATGCTGTTGCCTTATCTGAGCACATTATCACTTCCTGTTTCTGCTTTTGCTGACGAGAGTCTACAGCAGACAATCCAGCTGCTCTCCTGACCCCCTGTATATCTCCCTCCCTGCCCTCTGTAGAGGCTCAGGAGGAGGATTTTCAACAGTGTGAAAGTGAGGATGTTAGCAGTTATAGTTATAAGTTATATTGAAAATAGTAATTAACTCCACATGACTAAGAGAGTTCACTTTAACTGAAGCTTTATAGACTAAAACTACTTAATATGAGGTGAATCCAACTAAGAGTGCACACTTGTTTGGAGGTTTCCACAGCTGTAGTATTTATTAGGCCCGAGCCCCAACTGGGGTAAAAGCCTACTGCTTCTCCAAACTAGCCGCGGACGTTTCACCGATTTGCTAAAAATCGCTCCACATCATCTCAACACATGTACCATCAATAGTTGATCACAGAATTTGATTTAGTCAAATGGTCTGCGCATGACAGACTCTCAAGTTGTGTTTATTTTCATAGAGAGGCGTCAAGTTCCCATGTTATCCAATGGAGACTGTATGAAGCAAATTAACGAAGTCTGATTTGTTCAACTCCTGGGCCTAGATCACATGACAGTGTGAACAATGAAATTGGCTCATTAGCGCCGCACCCTATAGGCTGAGTAAAGGTTTTACATGGGGATACAGTCATGTTGTTTGATTTCATATTTGACCCACTGAATAAACACAAAAACTTACCAAATTTTGTTTCACCAAGTTTTTTCAGGCATATAATGTATTATTTTGATGTTCTTTGGTATAAGACAAAAAATGATTTTTTAGGGGCGCTATTGTGCAAAGTAAATGCCCTCTGTTTGCACAAAATCCGATTTGCCCAAAATTGGAATTAATTGTTCAACTCTCTGGTTTGGGTAAACTGAAAGTGTAAATCATGAAATTTCATCATTAGTGACCCCTACAGACAAGTTTCTTTTTTTTTAAAGATAACCCATGGCTTATTTTTTACCTTGTTGTTAACGAACACTCCCCATTGTGTGTCAATGGCAAAATCCAAGAGAAACACAATAACTGATCACAGGCATTCAAAATGCACAGTGTCGCTCCCATCAGGGCTGCAGGAAGATGGCGCGTCAGCGCCACCTCATTTGCGCGGTGCGGCGAGGGCCGTTTGATGCCACTTGCAGCTTTGATTTTTATTACTTCTGGTCTACGTTTGTTTTAATATCATCTAAGTAAATTTCATATTATATGCATACATGTTTTTATTAAGTATGTTTAAAGAGTAGTAAAATAAAATTATTATTTATTTAAACCAGCTAGCATTTACATCGGGGACAACTCCAGCCGCTTACCTGCTTCTGAGATTTATATGAAGCTGAATCTACTTGAGGAACAAGTAGTATTTTGTTAGTGATCTAGTTATAAATATTCTCAAAGTAAAGCATTACATGACATCCAACATGACATTACATTCATACCTATTGTACATGTTTTTAGAGGGAGGAAACCTGCACACACACTAGGAGAAGGTGGAAGCTCCTCTCAAAATGGCCTTTTTCTGTATAATTAATAATAATGATGCATACGTTTTATATATCGCTTTTTTTGGACACTGAAAGACGCTCTACATGTCATTATTAATTCACTCCATACACAGTGGGGATAAACTACTACTGTAGCCACAGCAGCCCTGGGGCACACTGACAGAAGCGAGGCAACCAGTATGTACCATCAGCTTCGCCGACCTCCAACTACCATTAACACTCAAACATACCAGACTCATTCTAAGCAATGCGTGTGAAGTGTCTTGCCTAAGGACGCAATGGCAGTTTGGCACTTTACAGCCGCAGCCGCCCTACTGTGGCACCTGGATAAGTGTCTTGCCAAAGACACAACGACAGCAGGGAGTTGGTGGAGAAAGTCTTGTGGTAGGTTCAAACCCACGACCTTCAGGCTCAAAGGCCAATGCTCTACCAACCAAGTGCTGGGTTATAATTGAGGAATAACCCAGCACTTGCCGCCCAATCCTGTCACAGTTTGGGTTTGGTCCATTTCAGCCTTGTCTAGTTCTGGTCTTAGTGTCACTTCATCACATTAATTATGCATACATAATTACCCACAGATGCGGCTGTGGATATATGTGAGATGATGCAATCTTGTGAACATGAAATTAGCGTTTTAGATCTGAGTCACAAAGTAAAGCTGCTTTGTCTCATTTTAGACCTAAAACATACCCTTTACTTCAGTGGATGACCTCACAGCACATAATGATTCATTAATTATATGGGTCTATCCCGTAATGTCACCACATCCATTTGAATACTCTTTAAGTGATTATATTTCCTTCTTATCATTGGCAAGCCTTCACCTCTCAGTAATCATCAACATTACAACATTGGATCATTTAATGGGATAATGTCGGAACTGTCTGATCACTATCACCACCTCAATTCAATCACAGCATTCTCTCTTGACCCAGCTCCATTTTTCTTCTTCTAACGTAATCAGAACCTGCACGCTAAAATTGTCACCAATGGAGACAGCCCCAAACCTAGATATCAGGGTCAGCAGCTGTGCATCATGCTTAGAAAAAAAGTGACAGAGAAATCTATAAATGCTATCTTCGCACTTACACACACACGCCCTCTCCTTCTGCACACATTTACCGCTATTACGCTGAATAATATATTCCCGGCAGTGAAGCAGATGGAGATTGAAATTCAAATGTCCCTTATACACAACGTCCTTGCATATAAACTGGCATCTGGAGAGAGGGAAAAAACTGCTGACTATCACTCAAGCACGTCCCAAGTATCATAAGCAGTAGTTACAAAACGTGTCAGCGTGTTTGGATGTTCGTAATCAAGATAATTACAGCTTTAGCGAACGCAGAGGGATAGGAGAGATGACTGGTCTAGTGAAATCTGCTGTGCCACCTCTTGGTAAGGCTTAAAGGATGTAGGAGGAGAGGCCACAGTCAGCATGTAGCACCCACACCCACTGACTACAGCAGCGGGGGGAGGGAGGAGAGGGATGAGGCTGGAAAAGCACAACAGACTCTCAGCAATGGTCAGCATGGGGCCAGTTTGACACATGTGAGTCAAAGGAATGACTAAATTCAAGGCGCAGCTTTGTGAGGGCAGGTCCTGTCAGAAAGGAGGAGAAACATTTACAAACGACATCCGCTTTTGATGTTCAATGGTTCCTAATGTTTAGGTCTCTGCAGCTTCCTGTGGCCTCTCTCTATGGCCTTGCATCAAAGTACATGTGAAATAACAACAAAATATGGAGTTTTGACTTTAAGGTAAAAGAGAAGAGGTAAATGAAATCTCTAAAAAATCTTAGAAAATCAAAAAATCCAAGGCACTCGTGTTCAATAGTTTAGAGAGTTTAAAAAGCCTTTATTTTCTCATGGCTGTAGATTAAAA
>JAPMNZ010898432.1:0-11045 GCA_029875035.1 Pomatoschistus microps
GTCTCGATTCCCCCCCCCATCTCTTATTACTGCGGCTTTATGTTTTATTCATACACCACCTCACCTGTCATTCCGTAAGCTATAATATTATGAGGGTATTATTAAACAGCACAAAGTGGAGGCTTTAATTGGAAGGCTCCGTTGCATTCTCCCAATTATTTGCGGCAAATTAATAGCAGATGCACATAGTTTATTAAGAATTCTAATATTGTTTCCGGAAAAATCAAAAATCACTGTCATCCCTGCCAAGATATTTTGCAAACCCAGAGTTAATTTTGTGCCTTCTATTTTCTGTCCTCTGAAGGATGGACTGTCTGGTGCCTGTTAATTGAAGTTCACCCTAATGGATTGGGAAATAATTGCTCTCCATATTACGTTAGATCAAGGCCAATGTCAGGATTTATTTTTGATTAATGTGATAGATATGTAAATGCATTACTTTTATTACGTTTACTTTTTATATCTCCACCTGGATGCCTGCAGAATACTATATATTCTACTGCCGCAATAATGAACCCAGATGGCTTGACATGTTGTTGCAAAGAGTAGATGTTCTTTTGTAATATTTATTTGAATTTCACTTTTATTTTAATCGAATAAAGTTGATCAGCACACTTATAATTCCACTCGCTTTTTTGTTTTTGCCTGAAAGACCTAATTGGCAAACGGCCCTGGCACGGATCAAAGCAATGTATAAAAAAAAAAAAGGTTAGCAGCACAATGAAAGCTCGCTAACTTTCCAAATGAACCCCAACTGTCAAACGAAAGAAGGCCTTGCGAAATAGATGCGAATTAGTTTTTAATATTGGGCTAATAAATGTCAAAGTGCCAGCGGATCACACGTGTACACCGTGTCAGCGTCTATGACAGATTTCACAAACATGTTACCTCTCCTCCCCTTCAACTACCTGGGATTTTTTTTTCTTTTTTGTTTTGTTGGAGAAAAGTGACGGAGGGTTTAATCAAGAAAGCAGGCAATTCATCAATCCTAAAGAAGGCGCCTGTACTAGCCTGACAGAGTGCACATGGTTATAGCGCAACTCCAACCTGGCCAGCTGTCTTCCTCAGATCAACACACACAGACGTACACACACACACACAGATACAGCTACCGCCAACAATTAGCACAAATAGGCTGTCAGCTACGACCTCGCACTCGATCTGCGCGCTATCACAGTCTTAATAAAGGCAAGTGGTGTTCTCGCACATTCTCCGTGTGATGCCGCGTGCGTCTGTAACAATAAATCCTCAGCTCATATTCAAACTCTATTATGGTGCTGCAGAAAAAAGGAGAAGAAAAAAAAACAAAAAAAAAACAGGAGCGATGTGGGTAAGTGATGGGGGGTGTGCGGTGGGAGGTACAGTGTGAGCTTCTTCGCTGCTGTCAGTCACAGGACGTCCCGGTGGAGGAATCTCACACCAAATGTCACGGACCATTCGGCTGTGTGTTAATGCCCGCTCCTTCAGGGCCACACTTGGCAAAGTTATGAAACGGGTGTCAAGACCATCCCATAATGTATTAATCATCTTAAAACCCCTATAAAAAAATATAAAGCAAATAGGTGAATGTTTTTACCCCTCAAGCTTTCAATAAAGATTTCCAGGATTTGATTGTGTGAGTGCATTATGGCGCAGGATGAATGTTCACCACATGGGGTCTCTCTCCAGCCGTCTACGCGGGCTTTGTGTGCGCCTCACACACCGGTCCACTCACAATGGGCTGAGGCTGCCGAGGCTGCACATATACGCTGCTCTCCAGTAATGTTCAATGAAAAGTCTACGCATATAATACAAAAAGTGTGTATTTTATTAATGTAAATGACAAAAAGCAGAAAAAAGAGTGCATAAATATTAAGATTCCATTGTGAGTAAAGTTTGATGGGAGTTGGGGATATTCTATTTAGACTGGATTCTATATCATTTTATTATTTTTGTGCCAGCTATTGTTTTGTAACTATAACTACGGTTCTATGATTTTTACGCACGTAGAATGAGTTCATCCAAATGTATTTAAATCTTATTGTTATTACCTCGTTTGAGTGGTCTTTATTGTTCTGTAATGCATACACCAGCATTGAAATGTGTGGGTTGAATAAAAGTTCTCTCTTCTATCTTATTCTGTGTATTCCGATTTTTACTTTGATATTTTGTATATGCATTTATCATGATGAGGGTACATTTTATTATGATTCTGCGGTCCTGCGTTTTCCAAATGAACCAAACGATTTGAGTATTTGAGTGAATGGCAGGAGTGAAGCAGCCCTTTGACTGTACAAAGGCTGGGTCCAGTGCGCGGTGTGTGGCGTGCATATGTGCTGGACTTGATGGATCATGGGTGACAGCTGTTAAATGTTCTCTTGAGGTAATGCGCGGCTCTTTGGGGAAGTCACGTACCGATAAGCACGGCTCTGGAGCAGGTGTAGATCAACACTAGAGCCACTGTACACAGGTACTTCCAAAGAAATACACCTTTTAAAATGTCAAAAGATAATCATAACAACTGAAAATAAACTGAAATGGAACAGAAAATAATTTTACAGTTGAGTTTACACCAATATTCAAATCTATTGTACCTTAATTGTGTTGTATCTATAAATAATAATAATAATAAAAAGATGTTTAGCAGAGCCTTTAGTTATGATATCCAAATGACTTATCCATAAGTTCACCGCAGTAAATCATATATTGTTTGTTAGCGGTACATTATAATGATTTTGCACCACTTGTTACAATTGAGTAAGTTATAAAAGTGTGATTGACTATTACTGGAGAACATCATTATAAGTAATAGAGCTGTGTGTGTGTGTGTGGGTGTGTGTGTGCGTGTGTGTGTAAAGGCTTACCAGTCTTGGTGTAACTTCCACTGCTTTGCCGCTCACAGTCTGGTCTGCCTGTGCTTTTCCTGCCATCAAAAAAAGCCACACATAAATAGAACTTTGTGAGTTGTAATTTAATAAATTGTAATTTACTAAATTTCTCCATTGTGAGATAATAAAGTACATCTCATCTCATCGTCAAATATTCTCACAAAGATTGCCAATTGGTGGGTTTTCTACTTGAAAATAAGTTGATATTTCTTATATTATTTTTAAAGAAATCTAAAATCCTTAAATCAAAAAGATTGTTTATGTAGAAAAACAAAGTTATGTTTATTTTATGTATGGGAAGTCTGCTTTGCCGTTTCATGGCCTTGTATTACAGAAAACAGCACTGAATGCACTTTGCACACACTCGAAGTTAACAAACCATATAAGATTGAAATCCTCATCAATCAAGCTATCATGAATTACACCCTGTGACTCACCCCTACGGATCGATAAATCCACAGCAAGCAGGAAAAAAAAAAATCACAGCTTCACCAGAGCAGCATTGTGATATATGCTTTGAAGGTAAAATGAGCTCCCGGATTGCATTATAAAACAAATGGTCCTATAATGATAATGCAAAGTAGTTGGCTCTAGCATTAAAAGCGGAATTACTTGAGGATGCACCGTGCATAAGAGTTCGAGTTGAGGTAAAATCGACCAATGAACAGACAAGGACAGAACAAGTGTTACGGTGCACAAAAAGTGATTTGTGCACAAATGTTTTCTGCTTTTGTTTATGGGCAATATAGTTAATTTAAGTGTAATGTAGAATTTAGGATGGCATTCTGTGGGGGATGTTTTGTGAATTGCGGCTTTCAAGGCTTCATCGCTCTGGATGAGATAAATAAATGCAATAATTTCCATCAAGAGCAATAAAACAAGACTAGTGACAGGCCGTGGTATTTATGAGCTGAAGCTTTGCAACTCAGATTTATTTGCAGGGAAAGGGTGGACTTTTCTCCTCCTCATTTACATGAGCATTCGGCCATGTTCAGCCTAGGCCAATGGTGAATTTTTAAAAGGTTGACATCAATCTTGTGGGGACGCTTGCCATCTTCAATAGTGACTTTTTTTTGTACCTCGCAAAGGTTGAGTTCTACCGCGGAAGAAGGCGGGCATCTTTCAAAGCATGTGTCAATAATCCAAGGGCTGACACAAAAGGCGAGATTGGCTTGATATTTTCTGAATTGTTTGTTTACTTGTGATGTCAAATAACCTCTAAACTTAGCAACATGTCCCTAGAGATATATTTTTGCAGACAACCTCCAGAGCTCCTCTCCCATCTGTTTGAAACATAAAACTATCTCAGTCAAAATTGGGATTACTAAATACAATCTCAGGTGCTCAGAGAGGCGAGCATATGGTAAATCAATTATAAGTAATTCTTAAAACAAATCCATGGCAAGAGCTGTACTAATCAACAGCAGTGTTGGGCCTATATTACGTTGGCCACTGGAGTTTTGACAACAATTAATCCTCATTTCAGGCAGAGCCATGCTGACATATTTTTTAAAATTTGAATATTCAATTAGTGTGTAGAAGCAGGTCCTCATCAAATTACGGTAAAACTGGGAACGCTAAAGATTTACGCAATTACATGGCAGAAATGGCATCTTATGTTGCAGTGAAGTGTGCCAAACTTAAAATGATGTGAGCGGCAAAACAAAGAGAGACAGAGAGGGTTGGTTATCAACATGAAAACACTTTGTTTGTGGCGTTATTTACATGGGAAGTGAAAGAAGACAATGAAGGAGACACATGGAGGAGACAAGGAAAGGAGACATGGGAGGAGACCGTGGGAAAGATATGGGGGAGACGGTGAGGGAAGATATGGATGGGAACAGAGAAGGGGACAGCTGAGAAAGTGTGGGTAGGAGATAGGAAAGGAGACGCCGAGGACAGATTGAAGGAGAGAAAAGAGAAAGCAAAGAGGGAGACAGGAGAGAAGATAGTGAACAGGTTGTGGACACAAACTGAGGAGACTGAGAGATGGAGGACAAAGAGGAGCAGAAGCTGAGGAGACAGCAGTGAGTAAGGCAAAGGGAAACACAGTGGACCATAAGGAAACATGAGGAGGTGACATAAGAGGAGGGGACAAACAGCTGGGGAGACCGAGGCCTCACTTGGACAAAACGTTTGTTGTTAACTTAAGGATTCCTTTAAATCTTGGGGTGTTCTCAAAGAACAATTACTGGTCAGTTTGGCCAATAATGAATTATGAAAAGTAGCATATTTTTCAAAGGATTCTTTTTTTTTTTATCCATCCATTTTTATCTGCTTTATTCATTGCCATTTATGACCTTATGCACAACCTCTGTAAATAAGGAATAGTGAATAAAAGGCACATGGGAGAGCGCATGGCGCTGTTACACATTAGGCGCTCCATTGGCGCCACAGGCAGCTCTACCTGGGGAATATGTGCCTCTGTACAAACAGGCGCACGATCCAGATCTTAGCTGGAGATACTTCTCTGGAGGAATCTTCTCTGGATCGGAAAAAAGGGTGTGACTGTGTATTAACAGCCAACATGTTACACATGGGGCAATAGTCCCGCTCCCTTCATGTCTTGGTCTTCCCAGAGGCCTCTTCCAAGGGGCGTGTGCATTAAAAACAGATTTCTGGGGCTTTTAGAAGTCTCTCAGGCTTAGGCAAAACGGAGATGGTAGTTTTGACTAACCTTTGAAAAAGTGTTAGTGCTGTAATTAACAGTCAATTCTGACAAAATCACATGGACAAAAGACATAGTTCAGGCATTCTTTAATACTTGGTTGACTTTCCAAGGAGCAATGTCTTAAGAGAAAGAGCACAACCAGCTCAGCCTCCTTCCAGAACATGTCTGCCTTTGGTCAGGCTTGCAAGCAGTATAGAAACAGATAAGACACACCTCCACATCCACACAGTCACAGCTTCACAATGAGACCTTTGGTATTTAGCAAATCAATCAAAGAAACAGTAGCAGTCTGACCAGGCCTAGCCTGGTGTCATCTGCATACAACCCCCGTTGCCCAGAAGACTGGCTGGAGCTAACAGTTAATACAATATATTTAAGCCATATTACTACATTCAAATGATGACTTAAAACAATTCCAATTACACAAAGTTTAAACTATGGGTTCACTCATTTTTGTGGTTTACCATATCATGCTCATTTGAGCACTTTTTTGAGTATTTTGCTAATGGGATAAACCCCAAAGGCAATAAGGCTTGAATGAATAATTACAAGATAAAATGAGCCAGACATACCCTGATAAAAGCAAAATACAAGATCATCAAGTAAATAAAAATAGCTGAAATATGAATATAAAAAATCAAGGAAGAAATTATTTGATTAATTTATAATGTGGGCCAGGAGTTAAGAAGAAAAGGACGCAGGAGAGGAGGAAGTGGAAGAAGCCGGTGGGAGAATGCAGGAGGTGACAATGAAGGAGACACAGGAGGAGATATTGCAGAAGAAAGTGAAAAGAAACACTGGAGAAGATTGTGTAGGAGCCAGACAAGGAGCCATGCAAGAGACACGGGAGCAGCCGAGGAGCACTCTGCAGAGGTAAGATGAGAATGAGAGTAATATTAGTGCGATCCCGAGCGCTGGAAGGAGCTCTTGTTTTGACACTGTGACAACATCTCTACACTTTTTCTATGTGACGACAGTGCGGCTTTGTGGAGCTGCTGCCTGAGCCATCATTATCTTCCTTTAAGCTCTGTGTCAGGTGCAGAAGAAAGAATCTCTCAGGATTTTATGGCAAATCACTGAAAGCTCTTTGTCCGGGGCCTTTCAGATCTCCACTGATCACTCCATCATTCCTGGCATCACTCTCCGTCTGTCCCCTTGATCTGAGCACTTTCCGTAACTTTCCTCAACACAACAAAGTAATGAGTGAGATGGTGTGGGGAATGATTGTTACCCCAAACTTCAGATGGCGCCACACTGACAGTCTTCTTCTCTCCAAGAACCCCCTGCACTGGGAAGTCTTGGTTAACCAGCCAGCAATGAAAGCCGATACAATACTCCTGCAGAGTTATAGCAATATGCAGAGTGTCAAAGGCATATGACAGTGCCAGCCAGAGCGTATTGATATGCACGCCACTTCTGACACTGATGACTCTCTAGGCTTCCCGTGTAAAGAAAGAATCTAAAAAAAGCCCTTGGCCGTGACATTTTTATCGCTGTACAATTTGATTTAAAAAGTGCCAGTGTGTACAATAGCCTATTATTCTAAGAGAAATGTCAAAAACCTTGATTCGGAGTCAAGCTAAAGTAATTGCAATATTAGAACAAGGCTAATTTATGCTAGGAGTCAGTGCAGAGGTCAGATATCAGCCTCTGCCATGACAGTTTTATCAGGAGGACAAATGGCAGTGTTGGCCAGGAGAATAGAGGAGGGGGATACTTTACTGGACACATTAAAAGGCTGACCGGATGGTGTGGCTTTTTCACATTATAAAGTCGGGCTCTGGAGATATGGTCTGACAGAGAACAAGCTAAAGTGGTTGACATCAAGCTGTGGCTATGAATCAAAACACAGCCGCGTCACCGGCTCAAATGCGCAAGACAAACTGGATAAAAATACACGGGGCTACCGCAGAAGTTACAGGACAACATTGTATATTCCTGGTTCCAACACAATACAGAGTAAACAGGTGAATAGCATTATTATTTGTTTGTACTGTATCACGTTTCTGCCATTATATTTAGCATCAGCTTCAAAAAACAGTTAACAACAACACCAAAGTACGGCACTTCAGCCCCAAAAAACATTGTCTGTGTGCTGCTCATAATGATGCAACAGCACACTCTCACTACAGCTTTGTACTGCTTAGAAAACAGATTTGTGGTTTTACTTTCTGTACACAACTCTAACAAGCCCCTGCTGCCTCGGGCAATGTAACATTTGAGAGGAATCACTGCAGCATTCAAAATTATAAGGGTCATTAAAAATTTACACATTATTGACTGTATTTAAAACATCTTTTCCACTGACTGTAAAGAGCACTTAAATTTAAGAGGTGCTATTCTCCAAAGGCCATAAAGTTGTTATAGATGGCCAGAAGGAGGCATACAGGGAGTGCAGGCACTGGCTGCATATGAATAGTTGAGTAAAGAAGGTGATACTAGGTGAACAGCAGCTCTTATTTTTCTTTAACAATCCAAATGAAATAATAAAAAGTGTTTAAAATAATCAATGTAATATTCTAAAACCCTATCCATCCATATATCCATATTTTCAGGTTACTGTAGACAGAAATATCTCTAAATGTAGGGTGAATTTTAATGCAAAGACAAAAACAGCAGCCTGTGATCTCAGCGGGCATCTGGAGGGGGTGAGTTGCTGGAAGGTACAATTTATTCTAACCTTTGAGCCTGGCAAACTTGAAAGTGGGCTTCAAAAGAACTGAGGATTACTACTAAGAGTTGGGAAGTATCACGCCTTCAGAAGAAAGTATCAAAGCACACTGACCACATACAAAAATCTCTTTCTACTTTTGAATGAGCTACACATATACTTTTGTGTCATTCCCAGACCCTGGTAAATTCGCGGAGGTTGAGAAAGATATGCAAGCCAAACAAATATGTTAATGAGAGTCAAGTAAGTGCCAGATGATTTGTTTTACAGACCCCAGAAGGGACCAGCTGAAAGACACTAGTTGTTCTTAAGCCTGTGGTGTCTTGTAACTAGTGTGTAAATAGCTGGGTACAAGATGGCACAGCACTTGCACTGAGGCCTTATCTCGTGCCAAGCTCCCCGCTCCACAACGAAGGAGTCCCGCTTGTTTATTTACAATTTGCTTGGGAAGTGCCCAGTTCTTGGTGAGGATAAATAATTGAGTTGTTTGATCTGGACACAGTACAAAGGGCTGGTGAAAAGGCGGAGGAAGGCTGAGGGGGGACACGCTCACTCCGGCACGGCGGATGATCCGGAGCTCTCCTCCCTTCTTCCTCCGCAGCTGTCGCTCCCTCTCCGGGCTACATCTCCTCCTCTTTGTCTACATACTACAACACTGCTGTCACCACACTCAGAGCGCCCTGCCTCTGCCTCCTGGGACACAGCACAAATAGCAAGAGTTTAGCCCTCATTGAACTTATGTTGTGTTCAGGGGATCCTGTCTAGTTAGCCCGTCTCTCTTCGGTTCACCCTCTCTACCTCGAAGTCCAGCTACAACCTTTGCAGCAGATTGCCCAGGAGTGATCAATTGCTTGTGTCTTCATTGTCGAACATATGGTACAGAGAGCAGCTCAAGAGTACACTCAGTGTGAAATAACAGAGGAGGAAGGAGCAGAAGACTTGAAGACCTGCTTAATCTCCAAACCATTAAATAATAATACTATTAACATCAATAATTTGCATACATAGGATTACCATGTTACAAAGACTGTCTTTGCTACACACAACTACTTGTTAAAGGGTCCATATTACCTTTTGACTTATCTCTGTTTTAAACATAATTACAGTGCTATTTGGCATACACATGCCCAGTGTAGTTTTTTCAATCTTTAGTTAGAGAGAAATCTGTCTCCTTCACCCTCGAGAGGAAGAGTAACGCCCGGGTCCACATCTGTGACGATTACCACTCTGATGACGAATATGACGCGCATAAGCCCGTTTGCTTTGTATTTAAAATGTTTTTAAATAATTTTGTCAAAACAGGATAAACAAACAATACACAATAAGTATGCTGTTTCTTGTCAAAAATAATAAAAATGAAAATAATAGTAAAATCTGGGAGGTGATTGACAGATCGAAACAGCTAATCAGAGCGTGCAGCGTATGTCTGTGGTTTGGTCCTGCGGACACCACATAGAGCTGCTGTTTTTGTCAGCAACTAAAAGTGTTAGGACGTCAACTTGGATAAAATATGTTTTGGGTGTAAATATGTGACGAACTATTTGGCCCGAAGAGGAAGAAAGCGGCTCGACTTTTTTCACATGGTTCTGCCTCTGTTTGAATGAATGTGTTCATCTGCAACACTTCAACGAGACTGTTCCAGAACTACAGTGACAATGGAACTAGACTTACTCAAAAACTGATCTGGAAAGCAGTGTAATTCCAACGATAAAAGACGTAACACGGACCCCCCGATCTGTGAGTACAGTGATGCTAACTCACCGGATATTTCTGTAAACTAAATAATTAGGGTCCGGTTGTGCATCGAGGACATAGGGCTCGATGTTACGGATTGTCATTGTAGGAAAAAGGTTATTCTTAGGTCTGAAATGACTATGTACCGGTGATAAACAACTCGCGTGAGGCTACGTCACCGTGCAGGTGGGAGGAGGCGGGCTCACAAACAGAGGAGCAGACTTCTCTCTGAATCAGCCTGTTTGAGTTGAGGTGACGTCACCTCTATACATGGGGTTGCTATAATCTCACAAGTTTTGAGTGTTGTGTGGTGTATCACTCAAATTATCATCACACATGTGCATAGGATTGACAGTGAAACATGAAGAAAAGCGTAATATGGGTGGTAATTATATTCAATACCATATCAACTAAAATGCCACTGTACTTGGAAGATGATAATTATACACAGCAAAAAAAAAAACTTTAAAGAAGGTATACCCGATTTTTTTTCTAATTAGTTCATAAAAATGCTTTTTACTACATACAAGTTCTATTATAATCGTAATCTAATTGATAACTTAAGCTCATTGATTCAGATTTGTATGAACTCAGGCCGTATAAAAGTGCTGAGTAGAGACTTAGCGAGCCGCTCATCCTGGTCCACTCACAGAACGGGCCTGCGTCCTCTAGCCCAGGGGTTCCCAAAGTTTTTAGCCCGCGACCCCCGTGATAAATGAGCTGCTCCCCCGCGACCCCACACACACACACACACACATGAAACCCCACACACATGAAATGAGCACGTATTTCCTTGATTCAGAATAACGCTTTATAGAGACTCGCGCCACTGAGCTGCACTGTCCAGCCCATAATAAGAGCCTTGCATATTTTTACTCGCGTAGTGACACAGTGATGGGCTTGGTGGGCTCCTCCTGAGCAGAGGTGGAGCGCATATCTTGCGGCTCGCCCTCACTGTTCTCCGTCCGCGGTAAAGAGACCCGGCTTTTCGGAGTCAGCGGTAAAGAGGTCTGCACATTAAAAGCGGGTGGCCACTTTATGCTGTTACTTACGGTAAAAAGTGCATTGTGGCGGTTCATCCCCGCGGCTTCTGTTTCCAATG
>JAPMNZ010898488.1:0-13367 GCA_029875035.1 Pomatoschistus microps
GTATAAAATTGCATCTTTCTATTTACACAACAGCTTTGTACAAACATCTACAGAATGTAGAAAGTTATTATAATGTAAAACTATGGTTATATAGTCTCTGATGTTCTATTTACATTTATGGCATTTCATTTATGGCGCATTCAAACATTCTTTGGTCAATTTAAGAAGAAAATGAAAGAATTCTTATTACGTCACAAAAAATTCTTTGTGAACTGCTGAGCTGACGAGTGGACCAGTGTACCACTTTTCCACAAATGTCCACAAACAACTGAGCCAATGTCAGAAAGGTGCATTATAACATAATATTAGTTAATAATAGATTTTAGGTAAATAGATTTAAAGAAGTAGAGAAATAAATAAATGGTTTCTAAATAATTGTAATACATTTGCCCCCTCAGTAAAACTATATCCGAGGTATGTTCGTTCACACCCAGAACCCAACAGGCTGGATAATATCTATTCAAGGTTCATCTGCTTTGAAGGACCACATTCAAAACACACAATTCTACTTTGCATTGCTTAGTTGCAATGAGGACAGAGCAAGGTTTTACAGTTTGAAACCAATTAATATAAAGTAAATTTGTATGTAATTATTTTATGCAAACTCATTTAGTTGAATGCTATTACAAAATAAAAATACCACAAAAATATAACGCAAATGTTCAATCAGTGGAGTCCATGAACATTAGGGATATTACTGAGTCCTGAAACAATCGATTATGAATGCAGTCAAATCCCTGCAGTGATTAGTGGACCCTCTGCTCTGACCTCCAGTGCTTCAGTCCACAGCAGACAGACACATGACAACATATCTGACCTACCCCCTGCCTCAGACTTGTGACAAAAATTAATCGTTCGTTACAGCCCTAAAACAGAGGTGCATTGAAAAGGTTCAAAACAGAAATACATTTAATTTAAACGTTCCTTTTTGCTTAGCAGAAAGTCGGTATGTGGTAGTCTGTATGTGCATAACAACCAAACAGTGGTGTTTATGAGGTTTATGTATTATTAATATTCATTAATTGTGATTAATGAATGTATTATTTCTAATGTATAATAGATCATTGTTGGTTATTAACCCACAGTTTTAATGCAAGGAAAAAAACATTTACAATGTGTGAAAACATAAAAAGCAGTACATGGATCTCCCCTCCATTCTAGAAGTATCAGGATATATTAATCAGTGATGTTGATAACCAGCTCTGTGCTGTGCCGCGCATAAGGGTGGACTACAAGCTGCAGTCGCTGAAATTCCTGGACCCATTTTGACAGAGATTTCCCAATGAAGAAGGTGTTATGTAACGTCTGTCGTGAACCCTGCTGCTCAGATCACTAATGCTCTCCACGACTGAGGTCACGTGCCTTATCCAGGCCACATCCAGGCGTCAACAGCAGCATCATCTGCTGTTACTACAGTCACTCAGGACCATGCTGAGCCATGCTGCACTCACACTGAGTCATTGTGGTTTGCACCTTGGTAGTACATGAACACAAATGACAATCAGTCTAACTGATCCAGGTCCTTCAACTGACCTGGAACAGTTAGACTTGGTTATCATTGTATATTATTTCTTTCATCTCAAAATTACAAGCGACTTTGGAATAGACCAAAATATTAGAACATATTTATTTGTTGATTAATTTTGTATTTCTTTCTAAACGTGTCTTATAACTTTCAATTTGCCGTGATGTGCAGTGTTTGCTTTGACAAACAAGCAAAGCAGTGCTCTACTAGTTTTTACTGGTAAATAATGTTTGGTAACGCTTGTCACACACCTGATATCATTGATAAATAGACAATATGGAGACTATTCATATATTTTATCACGCTGATAAAAAACCCTTTATATACCCCCAGATTTTACAAGAATCCCTCTCTTTAGGCCACAAACATGACTCTTTTCCACAAGTGCATAGTGATGATAAGTCACCTGCCACTAGATCAGGGTGAACCAGTAAATTGACGAATGGCCATGCCTGCTTGTCAAGGTGGACAGAAGAGCCAATGTATGAATGAAGGTATTGTCAGAGAACACTCTTGTACCTGGTGTGAGGGAGACTGACAAGCCTAATTATAGAGGCTCTTCAAATGAGTGACCTTGGGATGCTGCAAATACACATACCTGCTCTCATACATAAACCTCTTCTGTCAGACAAAATCACACAGAGGTGCTGGCTTCCCATTGGCTGCTATAGATTCCCACAATCCAATCCCTCTCTCATGACTGCCATCTATAGGCTCTAGCCCTTTAGTGTGCACATCTACCTATAAAACAGCACATGGAACACCCAGTCTTTTTTATGTATCTATTTATCAATGAGTTGGATCAGACTCAAAACCAACCTGACAGTCAAGGGCATTTTTTGAGATGCAACAAATCACTGCTCATATCAGTTACGTTCATCTGGAATGAAGTCGTCTGTAAAGCCTAAATGAATAATACATATGACAATGCATGACAGCTCTGATACCATTAGCATTCATGTGCAGACACCAATAACACACTTCTTTCCGTATAACTTGACACTATCAAATCCACAGCACATTGATTCCACTAAAAAAAACACTTGGATGGTAACAGTTATAACAAGCAAAGCCCAACAGTTTTAAACACCTTGTTGTGCCACTCATATACCCCAGCCAAGCATAGCTGTTTAATTAAAAAACATAAAAAAATGACAGAACACCGAAACACACACTGGATGGAAAATCGTTTTGCATACAAATGAAGTGCTCTATCTGTCCTCTATCTCTTCGTAGTGTATGTGTTAAAACATACAATCCAGGTAAACATCAGAATAGTCAGCTGTAAAGCAAGCATGAATTTCAATGTCCGTAGCCTCTGGGACACTGACATGTTCCCATAATTCTTATCCTGGCAACAGAGCCACCACAGCAATCCTGCAGCAGAGCACGCAGAACAAGCGGTGTGTGCTGTAAAAACAGACACTTTTACATCAGGCGGTAGACGGTACAGTACCTTAGCAGCAGACGTTAAAGGAGAAGTGCACTAGAAGCAGATTAGAATAATGATGGTAGGACAGCAAGCAATCCAGCCGCGAGACCCAGGCGATGTATATGGCAGCTCCGTAGCATAAAATGGTTCATCAATGCTTGGCAGAAAGAAGCACAGCGAGGCAGCGCAAAGAGGAGGAGAGAGAGAGAGACAGCAAGGCAGAATCACTGGGCTCACACTACTGGGGCTGTGCAGTGGAGCACACACATCAACACGCCCCCTTTCTCCTCTCTGCCGCTCTCGCACTCGCCTGCTCATACACACTAAGGGTGCAGAGGTAGTGCAGTGCGCATCAGAGTGGCATTCTCAATACAGGAAGCTTTTCTTTAAGCAGACCGTTTACCACAACTCAAAAACAATCCTGTCTTGAGTGGTGTTAAGTCACTACTGGAAACACAAATACATCTTCAAACTGAAAGATATCACCAAAGTGGGAAAGTCAAGAGAGGATCTAATGTATTTTTATTTGCAGTGTCCTCCCTGTTTTCTTGGATGCGTTTATTTCCAGCTGTTTTGTAAGATGATACAGGGACTCTGCCTTGCCTCGTCATGGGTCATTATGCCACAGCCGCTCCCCAGAGGCTTGGCTTGAAAACCTCACTCGCTGACTGTACAATCAGAAAGACGAAGACCAATCAGGCATCACAAACAGCAGCAACACTTCAGCTGCCCAATCAGAGATCGGAAAATCGAGTGCTGGAGGGTATTAAAGGGGATTATTTGGGGCATCCTGAGCTTTTTTCACAACTGGAGAATGTAGAGGAGCATGGCTGCCCTCTGTAGATGGAAGGTGTAAGCACTGAATGACACAGCCTAAACAGATAGTTTTAGCTCAAATGTCAAACACCAGAGTTGCTTACTTTCCTATAAATCTGTCTCTCCCCCACCGTCTTTACAATCTCAGCAGAATCTCTGAAGCACAAATGAAGCAGCCATGTAACACTGATGTCAACTGCCCACAGACCACCAAGAAACAAAGAGGAAAGGTTTGTATACCATATTCTGGTTGCAACTTTATAATTTGTTTCTTTGTTAAAAACATCCTTTGTACTGTATGATTGTAAGATTTGGATTTTTTTATTTACGTCCTCAAAAAAATGATGAAAAATTATACATTGAAAAGTCATGCTTATTTTTAAAAACAATATTCAAAAGGCCACATGAAGAGGCCATATTATCATGTGACAATGTTGTGTTGTAATGCTTATTGTATTGATCATTGGATTAGAAAGAAGAATGAGTCTGCCATGTGGGTTGCCATTTACTTTGGTGAAATCCAGCTGATTAAATCCTAAAAGATAACTACCTAAACACCAGCACCTATAGCACATGAGAGATCAGGGCCAGGGAGCAGCAGTTTCTGTGTGTGAACTCCACATGCAGATAAGACCCTTCATGAACACAAATGCTTTGGTTATAATTGTAATGTTTTACTCAAAAGGTTGCATATTGTACTCAAGCTGCACCTTGTTTTTTTTTCATTTTCAGTATATTCTGTTCAGCAATCTGCCCATCTAAAAACCGCAATAACAACAACAACAACAGGCTCGGACAGCTGTCACAGAAGGTGTGATCAACACTTCTGGCTATACTGTGTGGAAAAAGAACTGTCAGCTTTATGATTAAGGAACTATGATCACATGAACTATTTCAAATGTTGAAAATAGTTGTAATTATAACTATGCACTTGCCAATGCTATCATAATAAATAGGCGTCAAATATGAACATTCAAATCAACAGAAAAGAGAGGTCTTTGTCGGCCATGACAAGGTCAGATCATGGCTGTAGGCGTCAACAGTGCTGATCCTGCCACTGCAATATCATGACCGATTCCCAGCTTATGCATGCACACAGCTTTGATTTATATCACTCACCTTATGGCAGTTCCGTTTTGGTGTAGTGATCCTCTGTCTCTGGTTCCATACTACATCCCTTTGAGTCGATTTCAGAAGCTTCTCTACCTCACATGTCTTCTGACAACCCATTGTACTCTGCAACATGGACGTTAAACAGATGGTGACACATCTTTCGAAATAATTCAAAAAGCTTGTTCCGTGCAAAGACCTACCATGACCGAGTGATTTTCATGCTCCTCCGAAGGCTTGTCATGGTCGGCAGCCAGCTGATGTCATAACTCCAGCATGTTCAGATTATAAATATCTGTATTCAGCAGCGTAGTTACATAATAGTGGATGTTGGATTATTCTAAGTACAAAGAGACAGAAAATATAGCACAGCTGCTGCAGGACACATGTAAACACAAATCCTTCTAAAGCAAGAAAGCTATTTAGGTAAAGTATAATAACACTGAAGACACCACTTGTATCAGTTTGAGAGGGTAGGCTCTTGTGATGTGCAATTTTTATTAAGGTTTGTCACTGTTTTGCTTTATAGTTTGTTTATACATTCAAGTTTGCTGTCTATATGACCACCCTTACTCCACACAAATAAATAATAAAATTGATTTATCTCATTAGGAGTTTATCTACTAGAAACACCAGGAAGAAGACACAAGACATACACATTAATATAATAGTCAAATTATTTGTGTGCCTATTTTTCATTAGTTACCTGATTTGTATTACTTTTTTTGGCTCAACTACATTGAATAGTTTCTCAGTCATAGGTTTCCTTTCTTTAATATACGATACATTCTTATTGAATATTTGCATATTTATAGTTCAGTTCAACAACTATCACAATAATATAACCAAATAAAAGCTTATCTAATATGAAGCTTACATGAGGGACCTGGCTTCAGCAGAGGTGATCGCGAATAAACCAATCAATCAGGTATGATATGTGTGGGGTTTTTCTCTCTTTGAACCATAGGTCTTCGGCGCTAAATAGAAAGCAAAGGGTTAATATTAGCAACATAACATGCTAACTAATGCTAACTCCGTGTCTTACAGAAAATCTTTGCTCAACGTTCCTGAACTGTCAAAAGTCAGTCCCTCAGACGGGATCATGCACCCTCTGCAGACTTTCAATTAGCAAACTGTTATCATATGCATGTATTTTTATTCAATATTACGTAAAAAATAACAATAAACAAAAACGATTCGCGCGGAATCGTCTAGCTAGCGCGAACCCAAATATAAACAAACACGGAGAGCGCCATTTTGTAATCTACTTCTATGATTTACAACATTTTTGTATGGCTCATTATTGCCCTCATGTGGATTTTTAAAAATATTACCATTATTTTGTAGCTGTAAAAAGGCTAACTTACAGACGTACTTATTGACAATGATAATGTCAATCAGATAATGATAATGTAGCTATAATTCAGAATACAATGAAATTGAAGAGACTGTAAAATACTTCTTGCACATTTAAAATATTTTATTTACAGGATATTTTCAGGTTGAGTTTCTCTGCAATTGCAAAGCATTAGCTGTAACTTGTATGCTTGGATGGGGTGAGGTATGAGGCACGCAGCATTGCAAAGGCAGACATGTCATGATGGTCATTAATCCGAATGAAAGCACTACTAGTGTGAAAATATACAGCTGGAATATGTTTCTTCAAAGTCAGTCCATACTGTTAGTTTTCTCCACAGAGAGCAAGAAGGATCTTCTCATAATCTTCTTTTGTGTCATCCTGAAAAAATAGACAAAATATATAATTTTTTCCATTTTTAATTATGAAAACTTTTTGATAGAAGTAGACATGGGATTTTACACATTTACAAGGATGCCGTTCTTACCAGGATATCTTGGTACAGTGTTT
Organism: Pomatoschistus microps; assembly: GCA_029875035.1. Taxonomy (NCBI): domain Eukaryota; kingdom Metazoa; phylum Chordata; class Actinopteri; order Gobiiformes; family Gobiidae; genus Pomatoschistus; species Pomatoschistus microps. Next base: position 6,751 of record JAPMNZ010898488.1, read on the forward strand.
TGCCATAGTTCTTTTTGTATTCCTCTTTTATCTTCTTCATATCAATCTCAGAGCGACTCACCATGATGCGAGTAAGGATATTTTTGCGTGTTCCTTTGCCCTGTAAAAAGTTAGAATGATGTATAAATATAATTGCTCTGTGACACTATTTCAACATTTGCAAGCAGATTGTGTACCTCCATGGCCAAATAGAGCTTCTCTGCAAAGAATGCTGACCGACTTCCAGCGCACTTTACAACAGCTGTGAGACAACTTTCAATATCTCCTTTCATCTCCAAGTCGATAGCTTTGGCCACGTCCACTTTGCTGTACTTTGAGTACCTCTCAAACACTAAATAAATGTAATATTCATTATCTGCATTTTTCTTTTTTGCAGTGGACTTTTTTTGCTGTGGAGTGATTTGTCTTACCTCTGCGGAGATGTGGGGCACTTCTGGTGCTAAGGATTTCAATAAAAGCTGAGCAATCCTTGCCTTTTCTTCCTTCTCCAGCTTCATACAAGGCCCTGGCATCACTGTCAATCAACTGCTCAACTACTCCATCAGTTCTGGCTGCCTATGATGTAATAACACCAATTTCATTTCTAAAAACCTTTTGTCAACCTGTAGTGTGAATACATTTATACAATTGTTTATACTACCTTACAGAGTTCCAATAGAGCCTTCCTGAAGTCACCACTTGTATCAGACTTGATATCATCCTCTAAATCCTTTTTGTAATCTGAGAAAATGACATAATTAGTAGGCAATCAGTGTTGAAATAATAAACTACTAAGTACCGTTCTTGTAGGCTTTCTTAATGTCCAAAATCTCATTGTTAGTGCGTGAAGTTAAAATTTCGATGAGGGTGTCTTCATCTGTACCGAGACCCTAATGACAGAAATGTATATAGATCAAAATCAGACAGAATATACTCATGGTAATAATACAACTGAACAAAGCAGAAAAATCCTTAAGTCACAGTGAGTGTTGTTGTACCTTCATGGCCAGTTTCAGTTGCTCAGCATCGTATTGAGATGGTGTTTTTAACAGAGCCAGCACAACATCCTCCAGGTCTCCCTTTAAAGCGCTCTTTAGGGCAGATTCTAGAGTCTAGGGAAAGCACATTTGTAAACTACATAAATAAGGGTCAAATCTTTTCACTGGGCAAAAGTCCCCCACAATGCTTCACGTGACAGTCACTAAAACCCATTAATACCCTTTGCAATACAGTGGAATATTGCAATTTTATAAGCTAATTCATGTTTGTCATTAGTTTCTAACTGTGAATGAACAAGTAGGACCTAAAGGATCAAAGTAATAGTACTAACTGTAGTTAATAGACTATCTGCTCTATCTCTAATCTCTCTTTAACATGTATGTATTTATTGTATTGTATTTACCTTCCCACTGGCCTGCTGGTAAGCCTCCTTGATTTGCTGTCTTTGCTCATTGCTTCTTTTTACCAAGATTTCAATGATGGTGTTCTCATCTACTCCTGTAACAAACAAACATTCTTCATGAAAAAGGACCCTATTTTCAGCCACAGTGAACATGTCTGCGATTCTACATGTGGCATTTGCCCAGCAGAAGGCGCCAGACATCAATATTTGAACTTTTAAGTCTACTCAACAAGACATGCTCCAACAAGCTTAACAAGCAACACTAAAGACCACCACCTTTTGTTTTGATGGCTTTGTCCAGGACGCCCGCGTCTCCAGCAGCACTGAAGTTTGGGGCTGCTGTGACTGTCCCCTCTTTCTTCAGCACCTATAACAATAACAGAGATGAGGTGTGTTGTGTGAATGTGCAGACCTATGATTTATATCAGGTGTGAGGATGGAGAAGTGTTAGATGGAAGTACACGTGACAGACGTTATTGATCCACAAGGGAAATTGCATTGTCACAGTGGCTTGCAAAGTATTCCACAATAAAAATAACATTAAAGTAACAATCTGAAGATAAGAATGATAATAATAAGATAATATGCATTATACCACTGCAATGAATGACCATGGCAATAGCACACCCTAACTTAAGTACCATAAATAATATGGGGTACCTACATGTTATTGTGTCCTAACAGAAAGAGTCAAAGTAACATTTTCTGAACAAATCAAATGACAAAGTTGTCTTTGAGAGAGTATGAAAGAGTGCTGTGAGTCATTCAATGTGACTGTTGATTTTATCTCTGTGCTGCACTTTGGAAATTTGTTTTTTTAAATGTGCTATATGATTAACGTGGATTGGATTGATTATTTGAAGCTTATAGTTGTGAGCATCAAATATCCTGGAAAAGCTAGTCTAAAGATGTGACAGAGGCGAAAATAAAAATGCATGTGAAAAGCAACACAGGTTTGAACCAAACTGTTTAAGAGCCAGGGTTGGAAACTATTAAGAAGATATTGCATAGTTTATGTTGTTTGGTTTAAAAGCTAGACACCCCAGCTTTAAATCAAAAAAGAAGCGAAGCGGTAGTGAAGTTTGTAAAGGGAGGGGCAAAAATTCCTCCTGCGTATGACTCACAAAAGCCAGACCAAGATCATGATAGGGTAAATGCTAATCTTTAAAATACAACTCCCTGAACTTAGCTAAAGCTTTAGTGTGTTCCCAACTGTTTAATAGGCAGTATAGCAGAGGTACACTTTACACTCCAACACACTCATTGCTCATATAATCTAACTTACATTTTTTCCACCCTAACATACCACAGGAAAAGAAAAAAAAAGGGAAAAAACAGTTGTTGGCCCTAGCAACTGGAGGAGTATACTCACTGACTCATCTGGCATTCCCATATAAACGGCCTGCTTCATGAGGGCTTCAATGAAAGACATGGTGTTTCTGCTGCAGTCCTTCTGGATATACATCAAAATATAACAATTAGACTATTTATTCAACATGAGTTCAGCAGTACAAGTAGGCCAGTCTGCCAGAGACCCTGTTATGTACATAATACAATGCATTTTTCTGTCTTTGTATGTGCATGGCATTGATTGAAAAGGTATTGATTATTATGCAATAAAATATATACTCTTGTCTGGAAGGAACGATGCGTGTATTTTATATAGACCTAATCCAGATATTGACGCAAAAATAGAACAGTGATTGATTATAAAAGCATTTAAGTATAACATTAGAGTTTTATGGACAAACTTTGACGAGTTTATAATAGACTAATAGAATAGACTATGTCAAAACGTGATTATGGTCTACAAACGGACAATAAAGACTACAGCTGTAAAAGCCACACCCTCATTGGTGACAACTATAGCTGGAGGAGAAAAGAGATTTACAACCCCGACACTTACATAAACAGTAGTGTGACGTCTGAAAACTCCATAGCACTAGACAGGTAGGATTATAATAAAACAAATATTCTTACCGGTAGATTATGAAAGAAAGTTGTGCTGAGTTTCCAGGGTCGTAGCAGTGGCAGACACAGTGTATATATACCCGGGATAGACCCCACCTTTCAGGGCGAGTCCAGATCCCCTCCACCGCTGCACCACCGCTGCACCACCGCTGGCCTCTGAGTACCGCTACAAACGAGGAAGTTTCACGGCGAATGGAAAAAAGTTTCACAAGGAGAAACACATGTTTCACAAGAGCTTTTCAATCATTGTCATTCATCGGGACATGATTACGACATGATAGGCGAGTCATTTGATTAGTTCTATTTTACGCAAATCCTATATTTACCTCATTACCTGCATGTAGCAGCGTGCTGTGCATTATGCTACCGTGTCACTACTATATACAGTCTATGGTCACTACCCAAAATGTAGAAACACAAAACAGTGTATTAAAAAAAAGGATTTAATCCGTTAGGCGCCAGCGTTTTTCAGAAACACTTAAATATTAAAGGACATTTATTCACATGTATCATGGATCTATATTCACATTTATGGCCATTGGTCTTCCTACTCCCTATGTATTTATTATTGCATTTCCTATATTCGAACTGTTTGATTCTCTGATCCGTTGTTAGTGAATCGACAACTTTAATAAGTCCTGAGACTGCTGTTGTGATTTAGGGCTGCACAAAATACATTGAAAATGAGATAGAGAACTGTTAAACATTAATACAAGAATTAAGTAAAACAACAAACATATAAGAACAATGTGGGGAAGGCTGTATAGAAAGTGCCTATAAGATTATTATTTTGTCCTTATTGTGAGCAGGCTTGTCTCTCCATAAACTTCACACAGAGTCCTATTGCTGTTGGTAGACTGTAGTTTATTGTCGTATAAAATTTTACTTTTTCTAAAAGATACCATGCAAGTGTTCAACGTGTTTGCTTTGTCTTAACACAATCTTGTTTACACAGAAGTCGATGTTTGATAAGCTTGCCATTTTCCAAATTCCTATAGGCCACACTAATCAGGTTCTTCGTATGTTTAAGTCTAGTCTTAATATTGAAAAATTCTTCTTTCCAACACAGACCACCTCTCACCCCGGCTTCTTCAGCGATGATGCAATTAGGTGTGTCTTGTTGTCACAGTAACATGTCCATTTCCTGAGTTCACCTGCCAACATGTTTCAACAAGGCGTAATGCTTTCACTGGGATCTTACCACTAGACAGCGTAATGAGTGACACATCTGCATCACTTCACTCTGTCGTCATGCATTCACAGGATTTAACTGGCTTGTAAAAAATGCATTGTTGTTTTTTTATCAGTCATTGACCTATATCTTGTTATTGCTGCTGCTGTAGGTGCGGTAGTAGTATTAGTTTTGAGAAGTCACTTGTAAAGTTTAAAACGATTGATAGATCTTATGAGCATGGGATTGAATGGAAAAATGACGATTACCTTTTTTTTCATTAGTGAATTTATTGGCCTTTTGAGGACAGATCATCAATGGACCAAATGGCGTCTTTTCTATTGCAGGAAAAGTCAGTAGAAGAGGTCAGTAAACACTTGATCGTTGTGATAAGTTGTTAATATATTGATTAAAAGCATTTAAAACCTGTCAGCATATCTGAAATATATCTCATCATTTGTGGTAAAGCCTACATTCCAATACTCAAAAACAATTCATTACTCAATCTGGTTTATTGTCAAAAAACAAACTGTAAACTGTTTTTTTTTTCACCTTTATGCAAGATTAAGATCCAGATTAAATTCTCTGTAAATCAAGATGGCCTCTTAAGTCTTAAATGTCGTTGTAGTGGCTGCTTTTACAAGTGGTCTCCAAGTAAATAAACAAAACCATGGCTTACTCTACATTTCGATACATGTGGGATTCAGTTGCAATCTGTAGCTTACACACTGGAAACTGGAGTCATGTTGAAAGCATCTTTTTACATACATTCTCTATGGGGCTGAAGCCAGGTCCCAGTGAAACCTCATCTCTTGGGATTAATAATTAAAGATGGTTGAGAGTTTGGTTCCCAGGGACGATGGGAGCAGACACACACATCGGTCTGATTCAAACCCAGCAGAGGCTTCTCTTCAAGGTGAGCTTTAGTGCTTTCTTTCATCTGGTCTATGGTATATTTTGTCAAACCTTCACTAGAAGTAGAATAGAACATTTTTCTCCTTTCTTGTTTGTGTGGAACCAGTCTCTTTTTGCCTTAATTCTGAAATGTCTTCTCTGTGAGTTTTTTGACCAAAATGCTAGTTTCTAAATTATGTTGTCTTTTTAGAGTTCCCAAAACTTTATACTTTATATGGAAAGTCACGTACGTTGAGAGTTACTTAAAAAGCCGCTGCACCAGGACGTAGCTCAGCAAAGTTCTAACGGCATGATTTATTTCAGAATGTGCTGAGAAATGTTCAATCTCTCATCTGCTTATCATTTAAAGGCAGATGAGGAGTTCAGGATAGTGCTCCAATGCCAATACATTCTTATATAAGTTTTGAATATTACTTTGAAATTTATCACCACTCTTGTTTTCTTTTTCAGTGTGGAGCACAACTTGAACAGACTCGACAAACAAGATGTATATAAATCCAGCAGGCTCTCAAAGGGGATATACTCTGACGTACCTGGGGAAGAAAGTTGGAAGACGTCATTCAGTAGCACCAGCTGGAAAGCAAAGTAGGCTGCACTCCACCTTGTTCCACATCTCACCCATTCATTCATTTTCGTTTCCTTTGATTTGAGCACATTTTAAAACAGAATACAGACAAGACAATAGACTGGATTCAGAGGGGAACACACAATTTTGTAGTATACATTTTTTCTCCGATAAAAATAAAGTTAGTTCTTGTTGGAGGATGTATGACTTCAACATCCTGCTCCTAATCTGTGTGTGTATTTGTTCAGTTGCCTGGGAGACAACTTCCCCAGCGTTGGAGGAGCCCTGTGTGGTGCCACGGTGCGGTGCAGCCGGCTCAGTTGTGGTGCAGGAGCTTCCAGGAAGTATCCCAGAGTACTGTGACCATCCCCATCCCCAGCCTCAGCACTCACAGAGGGGCCTCAGGGGCCACAGCCAAGGTGCCACCAGTTCTGAACCCCACAAAAAACCACATGTCACAATCTGAGTCTCCACTCAGATGAGTGGAATGACCTCATCAAGTGTAAAAGTCTACATTTTTTGTTTTACCCCATCCAACTACATAATCCACTGTTAATTAGACATCAATAATAATAATATAATAATTATAATATTATATAATGCAAACCCATCTG
>JAPMNZ010898643.1:0-10610 GCA_029875035.1 Pomatoschistus microps
ATACTGTCTGAATTGAGTTTCAATACTAGCTTTAGTATTATGGCTGAATTTATAAATAGGGATTTTCCGGATCTTCCAACACCAATAGGACAAAAGTCTTTTTCAGGTATCGGCACTACAAAAAGTTAGGTAACCATGTAGACTTAAATTTTTCAGATAATTTAGAACTATGGATACTTTAAACTTTAAATAATGGATTATTTTAAGTGTCACTCCATAGGTTTGAGCTCTCTTTTTGTCTGTGTTCATTCTAATATTGATATCGGCAATTACATGGTCCACAGAAAAGTGATTAAAAATAAGTCAAAATGTGCTCAAATTTGGGAAATTGTATCTTCATTTGTGCACATTCTGACTGCCTTACAACAGGATTTGCAACTGGGACAAAAGCAAAATGACCCTGTTTTAAAAAGATACAAGAAATGTCTCTATTGGAATGTTAAACAAATGCAACAGTTTTTTAAATAAGACTTAAGGGCCTGTCCCATTGGCAAATCTTGTTTTAAGACAGTCAGAATGTTCTCTGATGAAGATTTTTTTTTTAAATGTTTTGAGCATTTATTACCTCCTATTTCATCACTTTCTTCAGTTCAAGAGTGTCACATTTCCGACATATTAAGAACATCTGAGTTATAGCCAATTATTGACCAGTATGTTGGCATGATGAAAAGGTTGTGTAATATCTAAATTGTGTTATGATTATTGTACGTGTAAACATTTGTGCTGTGTGTAGGGAAATATACCTCATGTCCTGCTGGAATGGTTTACTGCGACAAAATCACAACTGGTCCTAAGACGTGCCGCTGCCGGTCCTCCACCGCATCCAACTGCAACTTGACCTTCCTTCCTCTGGACGGCTGCATTTGCGCCCCGGGAACTTACCTCGACGACTCTGGAAACTGTGTCCCTCCTCAGCAGTGCCCGTGCTACCATGAGGACATGGTGGTGCCCCCGGGCCAGACGGTGACCATAGGGACTGTGATCTGGTACGAATAACCTTCCTGACATTATCAACACTTGTTATGGAATAATTTCAAGTATCCAAGAGATTTATTCACGATTAATCAAGATATGAAATAGATATAACTATGCAAATGTATTTCTGTCATGTCTTAATAATATTCTATTCAGAAACCTATTTTATGATCCAAAATTGTGAAAAAAATCTGGAACCATGAATATAGCTAATGCTCAAATGTTCTATTTGTCCAGCACCTGTACTGATGGCGCCATCGTGTGTTCTGGTGTCAGTGAACCTCCAGGTAAGCGGATATGTATTCTCTGTAATGTTGGCTGCACACTGGAGTAGTTCAGTTATATAAATCAAATCAGGTTTATAAAATTCATGTTATATATATATAATGAAATACAGCTACTGTCAAAACCTTTATTCAGAATTTAAAAAAAATTGAATGGGCTTTGTTCTAAGTGCCATGATTTGCATTGTGCTGCAGTGGAATGCATTCCTCCCATGGTTTACTTCAACTGCGACGAACAGGAGTCGAAAGGAACAGTGAAAGGCACCGAGTGTGCGAGGAGCTGCAGCACAATGGACTCTGACTGTGTGAGTGGCCCGCCTTCAGTCTCATGGACTTATACTTATACCCTTTAGTCCATGGCAGTAGCAAGATCTCACATCTTACATTTCACACTGTTCAGGTGAGCTCTGGCTGTGTGTCCGGCTGCATGTGTCCACAAGGAATGGTCTCCGACGACAACAACGGCTGCATCAAACCAGAGCTGTGTCCTTGTATTCATAACGGGGTGGCATATTCTCCTGGACAGAACATCAAAGTGGACTGCAACACCTGGTGAGTCCTTCACGTCTCCTTCATCATACAAGCAGAATGGTACAAGATCTCAGATGTTAATGTTTAACCTTCTGTCATGGTTCAGCACATGTATGAACAGGCTCTGGGTCTGCACTAAGCTCATGTGTGACAGCACGTGCACAGTCTACGGAAACGGACATTACCAAACCTTTGACAACCAGCGCTTCACGTTTGATGGGAACTGCGAGTACATCCTGGCCCAGGTACTTCCACCACAGCTCATCGGGTCACTGGGAAAGCACTATTTATTACAGGCCATTAAGCTCAGGGGCATGATTTACAAGATACAAGTGAAAGATGCAGTTAAACCACATTGGAAAAACTGTGCAAGACTGCCCCCCCTAGTGTGCACCAGATAGTACACACCACTGTGTGCTAATTCTTTGGCGACCTTTTCTCATAGCCTCGGTAATGTTCACAGAGGAGTAATCTGTCTGATATTGTGTGTCTGACAGGATTACTGCGGAAAGAACAAGGACAAAGGCACCTTCAGAGTGGTGGCCCAGAAAGTCCCCTATGGGAGCACTGGCAACACTGGCAACACTGGCAACACTGGCAACACTGGCAACACTGGCAACACTGGAAACACTGGCAACACTGGAAACACTGGCAACACCGGCAACACTGGCAACACTGGCAACACGGGTAACACTGGAAATACTGGCAACACCGGCAACACTGGAAATACTGGAAATACTGGAAATGCTGGCTACATCTTCTCCAAGGGGTATAAAGATCCATATGGCGGCGGTAGCGGCTCCAAAATGTACTCCAAGGGGATAAAAGATTTGTACAATGGCCCCATCACCTTCACCAAAATCATCAAGATCTTCCTTCAGGTCAGCTCATCTTTCTAACTCTATAGTCCATGTTCAATTCAAAATGATTCTGGTTAGGTTTTGTTTGTGAATTAGAATGTATGGCTATATTTTACCAAATTCGGTAAAATCCTGGATGACATAGATGATTGGTAAAGGAAAAGTGTTTCAAAACGTACACGAGATATACAAATAATTAATCTCAGATAAATATGATAATGAGAGAAAAAAGGAAAACCTGTGCATGGTTTGAAAAGGGATAGATTGAAGCAAAAAGCTTATTTTAATTATTCTGATAAATAAACTGCTGGTGCGCTTTCAGCCATGCTACAACATTGCACGCTAACAAAACAAACCTGATGATGTTTTAGATCCATCCATCCAAGCTGATATCATAAACTTCTGGGACAACCATGTAAATCCTTTAATGTAGTTTCATTATCATTTTTATTGGTCAAAAATAGACTGGCAGTTGCTTCCACATTCCTAAGTGTGTCTTGTTGATTGCTGCAGGGCTCTGAGCTGATCCTGACCCAGGGAGACTTCCAGGTGCTGGGCTCGCAGGATCCGTTCCACTTCAGTACTTTGGGTCTGTACCTGGTTGCGGAGACAAACAATGGCCTCACGCTCATCTGGGACCGGAAAACCCTCCTCTTCATCAAACTCAGCCCCATTTACAAGGTACAACAGAGGCATCGATCAACAAACAAGAACTTGTTTTATAAAGAAATATAAAGTGGCATTCCAATCCACTGCACAGCTACATTTCTGACAATGTAGAACTTTTTATTTTGAGTTTCTCCCCTTAGAAATATCAGTTTTTGTATAGCAAAATTCATAAACAAGAGAGGAAACATTAATCTCATAGAATCTTAAATAATAACACTGCTAACTTTTGATTTGCAAAAAGCTTCAAAATTGTCATTTGAATATTTGCTCCTACCACCAAAACTTGACCGTCGTTTTTAGCTTTCAAAGATACTCTAAAGCAGGCATGTCAAACTCAGGCCCTATTTTTAGTGGCCCCTTAAATAATTTTCAATTATCATTATTACATTAATGACAACTGGGCTACTATGGCATAATTCACTTAATTTTAAATGTAGTGAAGTGTAATATCACAAAAACAACCTTATAATTGAATCTGTTCTAAAATGTTAACAAAACATGTAGTAGAAGTTAAGTTGGGCCAAAGATTTCATTTTCATGTTAAACTATCAGTCTGCAAACACATTTCTTCTTGATATTTGGCTTACTTGTGGAAATAGAATATACTATACAAACTTATATTAAGTAATACTTTTGTCCCCAACCAGCTCTTATATTTGCTCTACAGACATTTTTCAGGTGAACACAACAAAATAAATCCATGTTATTTCCGCAGGGTAACGTGTGTGGACTGTGCGGGAACTATGATGGCAATGCAAACAACGACATGACCACTCGCTGCGGCGCTACGGTGATCAACCCGCTGGTGTTTGGGAACAGCTGGAAGGACTCTCCGGACTGCCCCGACATCACTGTCGTCCCCAGCCCCTGCATGCTCCGCCCCCATCAGCTGCCCTGGGCCAATGAGAAGTGCAGCATCATCCACAGCCTGGTCTTCTCCACCTGCCACTCCACTGTACGTACACTAACTATCTCATTACACTCTGGTTTGTGGAGTGTGGGTCCATGTGCTGGGTTACAAGGATGCACCCTGTCTATGTGACACAGTGTGGTTTGAAGGGAGTCATATGTGTTTGAGTAATATATATTCTAGGCATCAGGTGAAATTATGTCCTTTACAATTACATCATGGTTGGTTTGGTAATTATCAAATTATGGTGGTAGCATGGTAGTAATGTTTTTCAAATGTATATAGAATAAACAAAAAACAAGAAACAGGATACAAAAATATAAACCACAATATACAGAGAAATGTTAGAGAGTTCATACAACACAACACAAAGCACCCACACTCACACACACACACACAGTAGTCACAGACACAGCCAGCCCCAAACACTCTCTGACCGCACATCTCTCCCCCTTCACTCATACCGATTACATATCGTAATCTTTCTCGTTGGTACAAAAGTTCTATAACATGAAATTACATAATGTACAGTAAAAAGTCTCATTAACACATTAATAACAAAAATAATGCTTCTTTATATTATTTAAATCTTGCAGGTGGATCCAACCCCTTACTTTGACATGTGTGTGTTTGACGCCTGCTCCTGTGACCCTGGGGCCCCGTGTGAGAGCCTGTGCTCGGCTGTGGCTGCCTACGCTGAGGCCTCCAACCAGGCTGGCGTCTGTGTGGATTGGAGGACCCCCGACTTCTGCCGTAAGCTCGCACCGCTCACACAGCTCTTACTTGAAGTTGAATAAGGGCTTAAAAAAGTGTTTGCTTCCTCCCACTCCTGTCATGTCATGTCATGTCAATGTCTTCCCCTTTATTAGTCCATTTCTGTCTCAGGGGGGTGGAAATCAGAGCTGCCACCCAATGCTCAAAGTACCAGCCCCTCGCCCACTCCTTTTCGAGTCATATACAATATTATAATAAGTAATTGTTAATGAAGTTAAGACATGTTCATGAAAATTCTATGTTTTGACATTTGATAATAATATTTGATGTACATTCAACTCAAAAAAGATACAAGCTAGTACAGATAAATAGTATTATTGGCTTACTTATCCAAATATTATAAAAAATTGTATGCATGTATGAGTCATTTAGGTTACACCAATTCTACTTTATGACTAATGTGAGCCTGTTTTAAATTACTCCATTTAGTCTATAGGCTGAGAATGAATTCTCCCTTCTGTCTCCCCCCTTTGCTGTCTCACCTCTGTCTAATGCATGTGTGCTCGTTTCGGTCCGGTCGGGTCTGGTCTCTTTTCTGGGTTTTTGCGCTCTGCTCTTCCCTCTGCTTCTGTTCATGTCCACCTTTCTATCTCCACTCCCTTGACTCAGTCCTTCAGTTTTGTGTTGTCTGTGTGGGGCATAGTTGAGATAAGACAGAATATTTACTTTCAAGAGTTCAATGTTGTGTTATTATCATACTTGTCTCATTGTCCAAAGTAGACCTTGTCATAGTTATTTTTATGTCACTACTTTGTCCCTTCATTTTAAAGCTGGGGTACCAAACTTTTATCTCAACAAAAAAGTATTGTAAATAAAATAGTTGTTACCTAAACTTGTTTCGAACATAGATTGCATAGTTACATTTGTTGTGGTTTGAAAGTTTGGTACTTCTTTTTATACAATTAAAACAAAAATAAGTAAAGAAATATGATTGATTGAGCACTACTACCCAACCAGTCTTTGCAAATATTCTCACAATAGCACACAGTGTTCTTTTATTTTTTCACTGTATAGCAGCAATCTCAGTGTCAGCTCAGTGCTCACTCTTTGTCTTTGGCCTTGTGATGTTTGCAGCGATCTCATGTGACTATAAGAACTCTCCAGAGTGTATGTGGAAGTACAAGGCCTGTGGCGCTCCCTGCATGATGACCTGCAAGAATCCTTCCGGCCTCTGCTCCTCCAACCTCCCTCCTCTGGAAGGTAAAGGCCCATTCATACTCCACATATCAGACACATATGGGTATAACTGGAGGCTTCTGTCCGTTGTTGGATGGGTTCCCTGTGGTGCTTGGGGAGTCATGGTGCAGTACATTAACCAACAATGGGAGGAACTAAGCGGTAGTATCTATATCGGCTCTGAACATCCACCTCTAGTTTACTTTGATCCTAATCTCGTCTCCTATTGGGGATTGCCAGATTTGCCTTGTTTGTTGTAGATAGGTTTTCTTCATGTGTTGGTATTGCAAGCGTACTCACTCTTGCTCCCTGTGAATCCTGTCATGATGTACATGTTGACATTTTTAAAATGCAATGATTACGACAAAACGCACAGACCTAATTCCGAACTAGAGTATGAAACAGCCATAACTCTGTAAATGTGATCATTATAATTGTTAACTGGATTATTTATGTGTTTAAACAGGCTGCTACCCAAACTGCCCCCCTGCACGGCCGTACTATGACGAGATTGCAAAGCGTTGTGTTACTAAGGACCAGTGCGGCTGCTACGACAAAGAAGGAACACATTTTAACAACGGTGACACTGTGTCCGCATCCCACAACTGTTATGTATGGTGAGTGTAATCTTACCACTTTAAACATTCAGTATTTATTTTAGTTTTTAACGGTTACAATATTCTCTTCCCCAGTGTATGTGAGTCCACGATCATCCAGTGCCACTATGACGTCAAAGGTACACTCTTTATTTACTGCCACCAGTGTTCAAGTTGAACTCTTTAACCAAAATGATTTTTTTTGTTAAAATGTCCTATGACTCAACTCGATCAAGAGCAGATTTAATCAGCCAATATAGTCTTAATGAAACTGCTTTATGGCACCGTTGCTATTACAATACAGCAGGGAAATCCCAGTGAAGACATGTTCAATGTATCCATGTAAACCTGGGGTATCTAGTTTTTAAAACAAAAAAAATGCACAATAGGTCAAATCCTCCAGCTCTGGTAGTCCTGACCAAATGCATGAATTGCCCTACGGGGAAGTGCACCTTTACCTTAAAAATGTAACTATGTAAAACAAAATCCATGTAACATGAAGTTCATAAACATGTAGTTTTTTACATGCATCATTTCAGTTTATTCAGACAGAAGAGTTAAAAAGAGAGAATGTCCCACACTCAGCATCATGTTTCTAATAATATGAAGAAAGTATTTTGTTACAACATTTTACATTTACAAATGCATGCATTTAGGAAATAATTGTCAGCGTAATATTTAACCATATCAAAATGTTGTTTTACAATTTTATTTAAGTAGATCAATTATTGACCCAAACAAAGTTGTACTCGGACAAAGAGAATAATTAATCCTGTTGACAGTGCAGTGTTGTTTGTGTTGCAGCCTGCATGTGTCTGTACCATGGCGTCTCACACCCGTTCGGCAGCGTTCTGTACAACACCAGCGACGGCCACGGGAACTGCCTGTCTGCGGTGTGCGGCCACAACGGGACCATCGACCACAACCTCTACCCCTGCACCGACCCCACGCCCACCGGCCAGACCACCACCTTCCACTTCACTACAGGCCGTAAGAAGCCTCTCATGAGTCAGGGGGGATCTTACTGTCAGCATAAAAGGATAATGGAAACATGTAAAATGTATAATGTGTTTTAAAGAAATGGAACAGATCAATATCCATTACAAAGGGAATGTATATAATATTTAAATTTGAAATCGCATCTACATCTGTCATATGTGTCCCCAGATAATAGGTCAACAAAAATGCATTGGAGTAGAATGAGTCTCTCATTTGGTTTCTGCCTGTTTCTTCACAAATAATGTTGCAAAACCCTGTTATCTTCTCCTGCAGAACAAACTGACTGTGACGAGACCTGCACTTGGACCAGCTGGATCAACTCAGACCATCCCGCCCAAGGCAAAACCGGAGGAGACGACGAGAGCATCGGTCGCCTCCTGGCCCTGGGATATCCCATCTGTCAGCATCCTCTCAAAGTGGAGTGTCGTGCCGTGCAGTTCCCAAAGTACCCTGTAGGACAGTCTGTCTCGTGCAACGTTAATTTTGGGCTAATGTGCAAAAACAGCCCGTTCCAATCCTGCCTGGACTACGAAATCCGCATGTGTTGCCCTCCTGGTTGCGGCGGCGGCACGAACACACCTCACACTACATTGTCCACTCCTTTAGGCACTCCCACCCCACCTTGTCCTTACGGTCAAACCATGATCTGTGGCTGGTCCCAGTGGTTCAACCTGGGTCACCCCACGTCTGGAAGCGGCGGCGAGGAGGTGGAATCCATTGCAGACATCATCGCAGCAGGATTTCCCATGTGTTCCGCTCCAGTGATGGCCGAGTGCAGAGCGACCCAGTACCCGGCTCTCTCCCTGGGCCAGGTGGGACAGAATGTGATCTGTAACGAGCATGTGGGCCTCAGGTGTAAGAATATACATCAGGGCAACAATGCGGAATGTCTTGATTATGAGGTCAGATTCAAGTGCTGCGAATGTTCATCATCCAACACCGGGCCGACTCCTACGATCCAGCAGACCACTCTGTCCACGTGCCACTGCTACCACAACGGCTTCGCCTACTCTGCAGGTGAGATTTGCACTTCAGCTGTTCACTTTCTGTACATTATTGTATTTGAGATCCATTTATGCTACTGTATAACAGAAAACTTTTTACATGTACACTGTAATAGTATGATGTCATTTTACCACTATGACATCATGCTCAAATCAGTTTTCTACCTATGAAAACAAAAGTATTTAAATTACTTTGCAGCTTGTACATG
This sequence comes from Pomatoschistus microps, assembly GCA_029875035.1. Taxonomy (NCBI): domain Eukaryota; kingdom Metazoa; phylum Chordata; class Actinopteri; order Gobiiformes; family Gobiidae; genus Pomatoschistus; species Pomatoschistus microps. The sequence continues at coordinate 8,988 of JAPMNZ010898643.1, forward strand.
TAGGAAGCATTATTTGCCCTTCATACATGTGTCACCACATATTTTCTACTTGAGATATTATTATTATTATTTTTCATTTACTTATTTATTGAGTTGGGACAATGCACAGTGACTTAGAACTTGCTTGTGTAAAATTTTACATTATTTTCACAAACAATTTCTATTTTTATTATATAATATACAGAATTACCAGGTACTCCTCAAAGATAGGATTAATAATACCGAAAATAAAAAAAATTGCACAAAGAGGTGAAATCTGACGCACACTGTTAAAAGACAGGAACTATAATATTTTAATGGAAGCGTTAATTTCAATGTTTTTTGGAATTGTGAATTTAGCTACCCAAACTGCAAAAAGTGATAAAAAAAATAAGTAAAAAATAATTGGATCTCATTTTGACTGCCTTAAAACAAGATTTGCTACTGGGATTAGAACAAATATCGTAGATTCAAGAAATGCCTTCCTTGGAATAAGAAAGTAAATCAACAGTTCTTGAAGTAAGACTAAATGGTCCCATTGGCAAATCTTGTTTTAACACAGTCAGAATGTACTAAAATTAGAACAAAAACCACTCAATTCAAGCATTTTTTTCCTCATACTCATATTGATTTGCTTTGGTTTTCTTGCTCGGAAATGTTTGGATGTCTCTGACCCACATCTTTAGCATCCATTTTGTTATGCTTTCCATGCTTTGTTTTTCAGGCATGACTGTCTACAACAACACAGACCATGCTGGATACTGCTACATTGGCTACTGCAACCAGACTTGTAGCATAGTGGTCCTACATTACCAGTGTTCTTCAATGACCACCACCGCCACCACTCCCTTTGTCCCAACACCCACGCACTGCCTTCACCTGCACCCACCCAGAATGGTAAGCTCTAAAACACGCACTTTCACCACACTCAAATGTACTCGAACCTGAATTCCACCTTTGTTGTTTTTACAGGAAGGGGAGACCTGGAAGATCAGCGCCTGCCGTGTAGCGACTTGTACAAATGGCGAAGTGATTCAAAGCGATATCATCTGTCCCCATCCAGAGCCGATTGTGTGTGCAAACAGCTTCCCACCAGTCAAAGTGTACGACCAGGACGGCTGCTGCTGGCATTATGAGTGTCAATGTAAGTCTGATTTATCCATCAATTTAAATTCAAGTGTACAGCGTAAAGCGTTGTACTTATTCCATATGATTTTTTGTTTTTCCCAACACTACTTTGGTTTTAGCATAGCAGCACAGTTTACTTCTAGCGCTTTATGTGAGTTGAAACCAGTCTGGTTACTTTTAATAGGTTATGCTCATTTTGTAGAATCCTATTTCAGTTCTTTGGAAACGTGCCAACACAAATCTGTGAAAAATAATTCATCTTTGAGAGGAAAAAGGTTGATTATTTGATAGCGATTAGATTCACAAATCCGCCATTTTATGGGTGTCTGAAAGTCCCTTCTACAGGCCAGAGAATAGCCAAATACGTTTTAATACTTTGGGGGTGCAAGGGACAACGCTATTTGGGCGGCACGGTGGCAGAGTGGATAGCACTCTCGCCTCTCAGCAAGAAGGTTCTGGGTTCTGGTCGGAACAGGACCTTTCTGAGTGGAGTTTGCATGTTCTCCCCGTGTCTGC
>JAPMNZ010898722.1:0-12229 GCA_029875035.1 Pomatoschistus microps
GCACACTAGGGACTTCTTGCTAATGTATTCCAATGTGGTTGTTTTACTGCAAATGGCAAATAAACTGAATCTGAATCTGAATCTGAACAATTATGAATGAACTGTAAGCAATTCCAGTAAGCACAATCATCTTCATTTTCATCTTCATTCAATACCTCACACTGTTTCATCCTGCACCCCTTTTGTCAATCCACTAGGTGTCAGTCATGAACCAGAAGTGCCCTGTTTCCCACACTATGCTTTCTCCTTCTGCTTTAATTACAGCTATGAGGAGAGAGTTGTTTGTCCGATGTGCACAGATCGTCATCACCATTCAGATTGAGACAGGCACTTGCTTTAGTGGGAGCTGTTCTCAAATCAAGAATATGATGCAACTAAAGTATTCAAAAATCTGATTATTGTGGTAAATCCATAGTGGAAATGGTAGCTCATTCCTTCATTGCCAGTTACATGAAGCAGTTCTATTATGAGGGGTATGAAAGAGCATCTATTTTGGCATTATTAATTATTCTAATTGATTCAAGAAAGTTAATGTATGACTTATGCTTATACATTCCGCTATAAATAACCTGGAGACCATCACCCTTGTTCATAATTTATGTTGCTTTACTGTATGGTCATTTGAACTTTGTAATCATCAAAGCAAGCTGTTCAATGTGTGTAATATGTCCAACTGTCATATGCATTCAATTGTTATATACAAAAACAGATGTACATGACTTAAATACACCTTCTTTTTAATCTTTTACAAAGATTATTTAAGTGTGGAAGTGTGCTACATGGTTTGAGCTGAGGTAGAGAATAGGATACAAGCAGACGTCTTACAAAGGCCCCGTGCTTGGGTCAGATCACTGAGCTTTCTGACCTCTTTCTCTCAATGGGCATTGTGAGGGCTCGTGGTCCACAGGGGTAAAACAATCTCTATAGGTTTAACAGGCATGAAGCCGTGAGGATAAAGCTGGGACACACTTCAGGGAAAGGTTTTCACCCAGGTCCAAAGGTCTTTGCTGGACGTGCTTTGGGGTCAAGGGCAGTATAGTGATCTGTCAGAGAGCAGCAATAAGGGGGCCTCACCTGAAGGAAGCAACACATGGAGCAGTAGCATCACCCTTTCTTAACCAAACCTGGCTTAATCCATCTTTCCAGAGTAATATGACTCAGAATGGCCAGCAGAGAGTCCACCAAAGGGGATTAGTATGCTATGACCTGCTTTATAGTCATGACAAACAATAGCCTCTCTCTTCACTTGAGAATTGTATGTTATTGGTATGCCAAACAATACCCAAGTGTGTTCTTTCACAACACGACAAACACAATAAAGATGAAAAACAATGCATTTCTAACCTAGCTACTGCAGTAGGTGACTACGGTCCTATAATCAAATATAGGATTAGATCCCACATCAATTGAATTTACTTTTACCGGGCAAGAGAACAGATGGCAGCTTTATTCAGAGCTTCTTGTTATACCAGGACTAGTTTAGTTGCCCGGCAATCTCCAGACAAACTAAATAAAACAAAAAAAATCATGAACTGTCACTTAGAAGCAGGGGAATCTGGTTTAGCAGATATTTTCATTGGTACGGCCATTACAGGGTAGAAATAATAGACAAAGTCAGGGTTTTGGTTTTACAGAATTTCAGTGATAGTTAACAATTATAGTTCCGTTAATTTAATGATATACATTATATGGATACTTGTTTTTGTCTTTTTACTTTACAAGCAAATTAGATTAGTAAATAGTCTTCAATTGTCAGAAGATCAAACATGTATTGGATATGTGTTGAAACTTTGATTGTGTAGACTACTAGTGGGTCTAATAATGTGTCTGTATCCATGGTGTACATAGTGGCTGAGGCCCTACAGAGCTTTTCCACTCTCCTCATTGAGTAAGGCGGGAGTTTACAGGAACAGCAGGCAGGCAGGGCCTCGTCACACCGCGGAACAACACTGGAATGTATTGTATGCGTTAGAAAGACAGGGCAGCTGGAACAAAATAGTACCACAAGTTCCAACAACATGGATTCCAGCCTCCAAAGACCTATGCATGAGCTTGCCCGTTAAATCTTGTCCAGAAATTAAAATAGTGTAATGATTTTCGTGGCGTGTAGAGGATTTACATGGCCTTCGAGTGCTATAAAACAAGAGTCAGATACACGCACACACAAGTGAACCGCGGAGGAATCTTTAAGGTTGCCAGTGAGTGCTGCGGCGCTGAAAGCACACAGTAAATTGAGGCTTCGATCTGCTGCAAAACACGGACTGGATCCCGATTTTAATCTCAAGAAAAGTATCTTTAAAATGAAAATAAATGAGTCAGACTATTAGAAATACCTAATAAACTACACACCAGCGGTATGCATTTGAGAATTATATTGGAACAGTTCCTAGTTTAGGCATTGTATTGATTTTGAGCACTTGACGCCTTTGTGCTGGAGGAAGCGGTTGCTGTACTATGACCTCTATCTAGACTTGACAATCTTCAGCAGCTCAGTATTGTGAGGCACAGACAGCCGCTACACAGAGCTGTACTTTTGCCTTGTCTAGCACTTTGTAAACAGGAGCCCATTGGCCAATAATATAAACAATAATACAAGCTTATGAACATTATGTATATGCATATAACATTCTTTGATTAGAACAAAAGCCTACTATTCACAACAGCAAAAAGCAATATATATTGTCCAATTGCTTCATAATTAGTATAGTACTCTTTATTTAGTGTTAGTAAAAGCTTGATGATTGAACTATTTCTGATGCCAGGAGAGCCACCTTGTCGCTCATCTTTCATGTGTTGCTCTAGAAGTCCTGGAATGTCATCACAGGCAGTAATTCCACTGTAGAACATCACAGACTCATTAAGAAAATGTGTTGAAATAAACACTGTCTGACCATTGTGCACTTGTCCAGGTCGTATGGCTCTGAATTATATTAATGAATGGCATCAAAGATCAGCTTAAGGAGACCATAGATGGCTTCCCAAACTTTTCTGGGCCAAAAATCACCATATCACCATACAAGATGTTGATTCATCCATCTCATGACCCACCCTGCTAAATGATATTGCAAATGGTACAATCACCAAACGAGAAACACACTCGTAGGGCACAAACCTCTGCCAAAGGGTATTGCTTTAGTAACGCTTCTTGCCAACTTGATCCAGGGTTCCTCAAGGAAATTCTATCTAATCTGGAGATTAGATTACCCCCTTGCAGAGGTAGTTTGGTGTATTGCTTTATAAATTCACTTTCTTTAACAGTTTTACATTACGTGTTTATTAAGTACAGTTTATATATGTTATGCCATTGGAAATGATCTCACAATCAGCTGCTTAGTGTCCTGTGACCCTCAATTGCAAACCTGGTCTAAAGTTTCTCAAATAAGTTTATTAACCTCTGCCAAGGGGGTAATGTTTGTAAGTCGGTGTGTTTGTTAGTTAGCAACATAAATCAGTTATGACTATGTCCTTTTAATATATGATGCTTTGATTTTTCATCATTCAACCTGCGTCATAATTTTCAAATGATACACTTCAAAATGCAGAGCATAAATAAAATAGCTCAAGAATCTTATATTAGAAGTGAGTTTTGCTGTCTGTTAGACTGATAGCCCACATGTCTTACTTGCTCCTGTTGGAAGTATACATGGCTCACTTCACAAGCCGATGCTGCTGCCCATTCTGATAATAGCCTTTCTCTGGCCTTTTCTTGACTGTCACGTCTGGTTGACACAAAGTACTGCCACACGGATGGGGTTCACCCCTCCCTTGAAAGCCCAGCTGTCAGTGGTTACATAATAGCAGAGCCTTGTTGGGCTCACTGGATAGCTTTGTGCTCCTGTCACTGAATGTGATTGTGGGTGAGATTAAGCGGTGGGTGAGGAAGCCATAGTTGAGGGTTTCCTACCTGATCTCCAGCAGAGACGACAGAACAAACAGAATCAGATGTTTTTATGAAAGTGCTTTAATGTGGCTCTGCAAGAATCCAATCCACTTTTCACACCTCTTATTGTGTTGATGGATTCTATTTTTGGCATACATGTTTGATTTTTGCCTGAGTAAAGACCTCCAACAGGGTATCATGGGCTTTCAAAGTGTAAGTGTCCGATCTGATGAATGTGAACAAAAGGCTTTAAGCAAATGCTATTAAACATGGTAATAGAATTACTCTGAAGATTCCAAACCTGAAGGTTCTGCTACATTTCTTGCCCACAGCAACAATCGATAACTATTTATAACATATCATGTAATTTAATGAATTCACCCAAAAGCAAATTTGAAGCACACTGGAGCTACATAAGACAAGTGCAACGCATGACTCCAGTGAGCATGGTTTAATAATAACTCTGTTATTGAGCTTGAAACCATAACATATTTGATGAGTGTGTGTTGGGGGTGAGTAAAGGGGTGCCCATTTGTAGCAGAGGGACTTGATTTCCCTAGGGCTTGTGTTGTTAATTCAGTGCATGGAGCGGTTTACCAACAGAGGGGGTATAGCAACTGCCTCAGCCTCATGGCAGTTGGGTTGCCTTTCTCTTTTACCACTGGATATTGTTCAATAGGCTGCTGTTTTTTGCTGATATGTTCCATGCCCCCATCCTGTCACTCCAGCCCAGCTTTTTCCTCTCTCCTTTGCTCAAAACAGGAGCCAAGCCTTACATTAAATGTGTGTCTCTGCATAACTGGCCTTGTATGTTGTCCCTTTGCCTCTATAGACTGCTGAGCGCTCTGTCTCCCTCTCTCTGCATGCTTGTGCTGTTGTAGATAGTGCAGAAGCTAACCATTCGCAATTCATATAACACTAAAGCAAATGTTGCATAAAGGGGGTACGGCGTTAGTGCCATTTAAAAACGGTGGCTATGGAAACTAGCCTCAATGTATGTTTATATGTTTGACTGATGCATGAGGCCATACTGGGGGAAGTGCCAGATTACATACCTGTTTTCTTGCATTTTGTTTTCCCCTCTATGTCCTTTTGTTCTTCAGTGAAATGTATTGCCTTTTAGAGCTCTCATGTGCGGTAGACTATCAAGCTGGTGCATGTGATCAAGGTTTTCCTGGAAATGGTGATCCGGCCAATATTAGACAGTACCAACCTGTGAGGTTTAGTAGAAAGAGTAGAAACATTCTCATGTTTCCCAAATATGTTTGAAATTACATTATGCTGCGTAAAGATATGCATTTTACACATTAGTAATATCATTTGTGTGAACATACGTGCGAACATAACATGTTTTTATTGTTACATTCACAATTTATTATATCCATAGGAACGATAACGTGTACCATAACCTTTTATACCATAGCTATAATAACAACATTTACATTCATTCGACTTTACGACGTAATATATTTGATGAATCATGGTGTTGGTATAACACATACTTCAAATTTAGTTGGTATTAGTTTTATTTTCATTTGTCACATAGGCAAAAACATCAATAACCATGTATCAGCTTTACACACTATGTATTAACTATACATACAGCATTGATGCAGAGAATTTTACATTATTTCTCAAAAGTTTTCATGTTCTCAAAACATGTTGCTCTATGCCGATAATGTTAAGCATCTGGTCCCCGTGTTTACTTATTGATAATCAATCTTCCACCTCTTGCTTTCTAATGCCTTCCCTTAATGCTTCTGTTAACTAATGCTGGGTTGTATTTGGGCCAGTGTCTGGAGGAGAAAAGCCACACTACAAAGACACATGCCAAACAAAACCCTTGCTTGGCATGAGGTGGCCTTCATGCTTTTGCCAGCATTCACTCTGTGGGGCGAGAGCCAACCTTTTATAAATGGCCCATTTGGCAAGTGCATGTGCCCAGCAGTGTCTCTTAAGGTTTCAGTTCAAATACCCTCTTCAACTGTGAATTGAATCCAGATCTTAAACGGTCCAAATCATGCGTTCCAAATTGTAAGTCCTTGTATCATATTCAGAAGAAAGCGTGGATTAGGCGATGCTTTATAGACATGGCACGCAGAGGTAAACAGAAGTCACATACTGTCGTTCAACTCGTTTTATGATCTCTCACCTCAAGCAGTCCATTTGTCAGGTTTATTCATCAGCTTCTTTTTCATTTGTATTTCATTCATGCAGTTATTCCATATATTTAAGAACAGATCTTCCCTTCTGCAGTTGGAATCATGAGCACTTCATAACTCATCTCTGTCCCCTGCCCTTTATGACCTTATAACCACTGTCACTTTACAACACCGCTGAACGTCTATTGTGTGTAGTGCTCTTGAATATAGTAGTAATTTTAAGAATTCTTGTGTAGATTTTTGTATGCATGCCTTATTCTATTTTTATTTCTGATATTTACTTTCTAGAAATCCTACACACTGTAGGTTTTGCACTTTTTTCTAGTCCCCTCTTCAAATTGTCTTTATAAACATTTCTCTATCAGCTCTACCATCTAATATTGTACATCCAACAATTTGTGCTATTGCTTCTTTGCTTGGGAGAGCGCAACAAATATTCAGCTCCCATAAGAGGTCAGTTCAGGCTCGGTGAAGTGTATCTGTAAACAAAAGGCTAAAAGAAGTCCAGCTAGAAAATGATTCAGCCGGTAACCGCTCTAATACATCCAATTCCAATGTATGAGAAGATGGGTGTTTGAGCGTCTCAGGGCCAGGGAGTGAATTACATCAGCCCTTTTTCATCATAATGTCTTCTATCAAAATGTTGATATTACACTGAAAATAGTCCCTCCATAAAAATGCTCTTTGCTTCTATTTTCTGCAAGTTACCATTTTAGTTTTTTTTTTCTCAAAGCCATTCAAACGCATCCAATTCATCTTCTCCATCTGCCACAGCTCATATTGATATATGCTCTGGGGCTGTGCTGTAACAGGTAACTTAATCACTCCGTCTTCAACATGTCAATTTTGTCAGCTTTTTGCCTGCCCGCTGTGCTGTTCATCATATCTCACAACAAATGTGGTCCTCTTGCTGCCACCGTTAGAGGTAAACCAGTGGAAATGTATCATGCTCCTTATACTGTAATGCTGAAAATTCAACCACCACTAGATTAAATTCATGGAATAAGTGGTAAACACAATTGCCTCACATGTAGTCGCACATCTTCTTTGGTGCCATGTTATGTTACAATTGGAAATATCTTTGATTTCTGTTTTGTGGAGTTATAGATAGGGGTCAGTTTATCCATCCCCATCATGTCTGCAGTACGGTCTTTTCATCACTGTTTAATACAGAAGTGCTGCTGTTTGTCAGTAGTGCTGAAGCACACTGCGTTCCGTGACCCACACTGGAGTAGTTCCTGCAATATTTTCATTTTTATCTTTTATTTATTGTGGTTGTTTTGAAAGACAAGTTAGATGTATTACCTTGTTAACATATTTCAGCTGCAGAGCTGGGACCCATCTTCAGAACAGTCACCCACCTTGGTGGCGATGACTCTGATGTTACGTCCTGAGTAGGCATGGTCAGCCTGATTGACCTGACCTGATTGACCACGCCCCCTCTCGCCCGGTGGTCTCTGGAGGAGGCTGTCCCATGTGTGGGACAGGAGCAAGGCTCCCTTGTCTCGATTGATGCTGTTTTAGCCCCGCCTCCTGATTTCAATGGCCTCCTTGATCCAGCGTTTGTATTATTTGTTTTCGGATCCGATGACCCGCGCGCCCTGTCCCAGTCCATAATGTGGTTATTTTTCTTGCAGTGATCTGTTATAGTGCAGTGATCTGCATAGTTCTTGCTATGTTCCCTGTGATGAGTTCCCTCACTACAGAGATGATTCCTTGCATGGTTTCTTTTCATCCCTTCTGAAAGCTGTACAGGACAGAGAAGCTGTGCAAGCACTTCTCTGTCCTTGTGGGGTGGACACTGTAATTTGGAGTGCTCTTAACCTTGCCTGGCTTGGTTGTGATCAGGGGTTTCTTTTTTCACTTCACTTGAGTACGTCACATCACGAGGAATGAAGTGCTTAAAATGCATCGCTTTCCTGCACTTGTGTGGCCATATGAATTCAAAGATGTTTTTAACAGAAATATCCCTCACAAATTATCACCTTGCAGGGAAAGATAGATATAAGTTCCTGAGAGAAAGCTGAAGATGTCCTGTGGACATTGATTTGAGGCTGTCATGGGGCACTGGCTCCCCAAGACTATTTTCACCTTCAGAGCAAAGATGATTGCACTTGAAACATAAGGCAAGACGAGCAAAGGTCAATCTTGGTGCATGCATTATTCAAAATGATCTGGGGGAAAATCTGTGGGCCAAAATACACCTATTGTGATACTCATGGCCCATTGGTTATGGAAACAGTTAAAAATACCTATTGAGCAGAATCCATGAACTTGGTTTAATGAAGGAAGGAGATTTATTGTAATTTGACACACGCAGCAATCAACAAAATGCAGTTTTGCAGATAGTAATGAGAAACAGATGACCATGCAACAACCCTAATAAAAAATCAAAATATTTGCTTTTATTTTATACATAAATCATGTTTCTCTTTCAGCAAAGAATATAATGTAAGCAACCTTTCTTTGTGTAATCCACCATGGCGACATTTAATGCTCCTTCATACACTTGTCATGTGAGCTTATCACAATTGTGCAAGCTTTTCTTCAGAGAGAGAGGACAATCTTGAGAGATCTTGTTTTCTGCATTTGACCCTTCCTTCCAATGCCATTAGGGCAACCTGTCAGGAGCAGTGCAAGCTGCAGTGGGACCTATCTTCAGAAGTTCGACTTAGTCAGGTGTTGGGCTCCTCTCACTGGAGGATTCTACTTATGGTACATATTTCAGGTGAAGGGGGAACCAGAGTGTGGATGTTACTCCACACTCTGGTCCAGGCAGATGCAGGGTTCGAACCTGTGAGGCATGAGCTGCCACTCAGCCACTGTGCTTCCACCTGCTGTGGAGTTTGGGGATTCTGTCGATTTTTGTGACCTGTGCTTTGTGAGAAATGCAATACATATTTCCATATGTTTTTGTAGATTATAATTCCGTTTTATATTTTGTAAACATACTGTAGTCTAGTTTGCATGGCCCAGCATGCAGACTGTCTGGGAAGTTGCCGGACGCCCATTACACTTCACCAAGTGCCACTTCCTTCCTCTACACACTCCAGACTAGGCGTCGTACTGCTGCCTGGCAACCATTTGGACTGCACCCAACTGTTGTAATTGTGTGTTGTTTTAGTGTGTGTGGCCAAGACAGTCATTGACAAACTGCTGCTGCAGATTGTTGGCACAAATGACCATTAATGACCGCCTCAATGTTGCCATAAATTCACAGTGCACATATTAATGTCAGGTTTGGGCTGTGTTTATCCATTGTGCACGTGAGTTGTGCGTCTGTGCATGTCCAAAATCAGCTCAGCTCTTGTTAGGAAATTCCACGGCACATTATTGGGTTGCCTTGGCGACTGTATGGCTCCATTCCCAGATTGGATGTCACAGGATTTTACATAAAAAGAGAAAACTAAACTCTGTAAAGATCAGTCGGACCATCAGTAAGATAACTACAAGAGTGGACCCTGTATGAGTCAAATTTCTTCTCATGTGATATTCTATTATTTCTGGATGTCAAAAAGTCTCTGCATTTCTGTGTTCTGTTTGAAATCTTTTAATTTTTCAATCAACTATAAAACACACAATTGTCACAGGTCCAAAGCATTAAGAACACTAAATTAAACCCATGTATATTAGTAAGTCTTTCAAAGTCTAATTGGAAATCATAATTTCAATGCATACGTAATTTCTGAAGTAATAAATAAATATTTAACATCTGTTCCTGGATTGAGAGAAACAACTGCTGTGATGGTGAAGAAAATATCAAAGTCTGATCGTGTTAAGAGAAGCTGGTGCATTAAGGCGAAGGTGATGCATCATGGTCATCTTCTGAGGAAGGCACAGGTAAGACAATGGTAAACACTCCTATATCATCATCCTGGGAGGGATATAGGAAATATACCCTTTGCTTTAAGAATTTCTTAAAGCAAAGCTAACAACAGCAGCTTCTCAAAATAGCTCCCATAGCTTTGAATAGTGCTTCCGAAGACAATAGATGGAGGGCACAACATTATAAGATCATGTGGGAAGTGTGAGGCGTATTCTGCATGAGCCAGACAGGATTACGACAGAGAATTACTGTGGGAACTTTTCACTGTATCACTTTTGTCAAGTCATTTATCATCTGTGGGTGGTAACAGCGACTGCATGTGAGCAGCAGTTGTGATACCAACTGTAATATACTATCAGCTGGTCTCTTCATAGTAAACATAAGAGGGAGAAAGAATAGGATTATAATTATCCATAAAACAATTAATATTTTACAATATATTTTTCTGAATAATGTCCAAGTTGGGCATAGCTACTGATGTCTGGTCCACCTCAAAACAATTCTTACGAGTGCCAGATACTTGTAAAACAATTATCACATAAATAAATGCATGAAACTCTGCACACGAGGTCTTTTGCATCCTGTTGTTGCTCTTCCTACTGAGATTTAACGTACCACATAATCTCACTGCTTTCAAGTCATTTTGCAGCTACTCAGAAGCGCACACGCAGCCGAATAACCGATAAATATTGTTCAAGGTGAGATACTAAAAAGAGTGCATTTTGAAGCAACATCTTATAAAGGGCACAGAAAGTGCTGCATAGAAAGTATAATGAGGTGGGCCTTTGTATGGGAGCTCCAAAATAACAGAGAAGAGAAGAAGAGACTGCACCCCTTGATAACGTACACCAAGTTTATGGTAAAAAGAAAATGAAGCTCCCTACCCCCTCCCCTCTCACTGCCTTGTCTCTGCACTGTGTTCAAACACACACTCCTCCCTTAGCCTATATAAGCAGACAGCAGCTGAGCTACCCCTCCACCCTGCACACTCTCCTTTATTTAACACACAAAAGCACCACAAATATCTAAAGTACAGAGAGATATTTTGGTTTTATTTTGAGTCAAAATTGAAGTAAATGAGCATATCTTTACTCTGTATCGAGTGAGCTAATGCAGAAGTGCAGAAAGCCCTGCATTGTAGAGAGAAAGGACTCAACAGAGCAGGCTGTGCTGCTTCCCATCCCCCACATTCACATAGCAAAGTTCTGCCGCTTTTGCAAGCAGTGATGCTGCATTCAAGCGCTCGTTGCAAAGCTTGTGAATGCGGACTATCACTGCATTCTGTGTTTCCAATAAAAGTAAACTCACTATAGAGACAAGCATTGTTAGTCAATCTACCTAATCTTATGTTTCAATTATTCACAAACTCACGTCTTTCATTCTATGTATTATTTACAGTTGGCTGTACATTTCATGCCTGTTTTGCATTTGTTTGTCATTTTTTTCACCTACATACAGTGGATTTATGCATGAACCTGAATTTCATGTTATTTTGTACCATTACTCTAGTAGAGGCATTCATATTTGAGATTTCCCTAGCTAGTATAATTGGGAGTTTTATTTATTTTTATTGATATAATCATTATAATTATGTATTTGCTTGATATTTGTGTTTAGTAACAGTAAATATATGACAGTCATGGCAACTGGAAAATAATTCCCGCTTAAACATGTAGGATATGTGTGATGTGTGGCGTGATCGTGATAATTACAGCAGCACCTGAAGGCAGCACAAAGGCTTCTGCTGCTCTCCGAGCACCAGAGAAGAAAGGGGGTGGGGAGAGTCAGGCTTTCTACTTCTGCTAATTGTATAGGACGACTTCATGCCTCCTGCCTGTACTAGTAGTTGAGATGTGACTTTAACCAACAACACTACATTGCACTTTTTAGTATAGCTTATAATCTTTACACTTTGTCCAACATAACAGTCTCATTTTTATATTCTCTTCATTCTTTGTGTCCATCCCCCATCCTTTTTGTCCTCTCTCCAGCACTAACACACTCTGGAGCTGCACTGACATGCACAGGTTGTAATTTCATGCTTTCCCTCCACTGTGCTCACTCCCCTCATTTGCTGCTGTCGACACATGGAAGCAGTATGGGAGCAGTCATTTCTACCCATTAGTGCACTCTAACAGAAGATGACATTGTAGCCTATTTTGTTCCACTCCTTTAACGAGCTAATAAGATAAAGAGTAGAAATGAATGTAACAAATAGGAGCACACAACTCAAGCATGAATTCATTTTTGTAATCAGAATGGTTGAATAGTTATGGCTGACTTCAAGGCAGAATGTGGAGCTGAAACTTGCAGGCTATGCACAAGGATATGAATCTTGATTATTATTTTTATGTGTGTGTA
>JAPMNZ010898812.1:0-15699 GCA_029875035.1 Pomatoschistus microps
GAGAGCAAAAACGAGCTGATTTGGTACTATACAGTATACAGAGGAGGCTGTATACTGTATAGTACCAAATCAGCTCGTTTGTGCTCTCGTATGTAAAAATGGTGAACTATTCCTTTAAGGACACCAAACTGATTATCAATGTTAATAGTTTCATAATATATATTTTTGTGTTAGATATAGATTGTTTTTTGGTTTACAGGCACTACAGAAGACCTATCAGAAGATCCTCAGAGAAAAGGAAAGTGCACTTGAAGCAAAGTACCAAGCTATGGAAAGAGCGTCCACCTTTGAACACGACAGAGACAAAGTTAAAAGGCAGTTCAAGGTTCTATAATTGTATACATTATGGGGTATTTATGCATTCTTCATTACATGCGACAAGACCTTTATTAAAATCCTGGTTTTAAGATTTTCCGTGAGACGAAAGAAAAGGAGATTCAGGACTTACTGAGGGCCAAGCGAGACCTGGAGGCAAAACTGCAACAGCTGCAGGCTCAGGGCATTCAGGTGTATGATTCGAATGACTCAGACTCAGATGACAACCAGACTACTGTCACAGGTCAGTCACTGTTTTCACTCACCTCTGCCTTTAATGTGGTCATTTTGTATTTATTTTTGTGGAATCTGTCCTCAGCTGCAGGGACCCAATGCGAGTACTGGACAGGTGGTGCCCTGGGGAGTGAGCCCTCTATGGGTAGCATGATGCACCTGCAGCAGACTTTCAGAGGACCAGAGTTTGCTCACAGTCTTATTGATGTAGAAGGGCCCTTTGCTAATGTCAGCAGAGGTAAGGTTTCAAAAGGCTGCAGTAAGGCCATATATTGCATGTAGAATTTGTGTTTGGGTATTTATATGTCAAAGGAATCAGTTGTGACCATGGATCTATGACGTCTATGTTTCTGTTTGTAGATGATTGGGATGCTGCTGTGGCCAGTCTCCTTCAGGTTTCCCCTCATGTTCCCCAGGCTTTGTGGAGCAACACTGTGCGTTGCTACTTTATTTTCACACAAGAAACCAAAGATGAACTCGACATATTTATCAAGGTTTGTCACTCTTGTTATTGTTTCCCCTGGCTCTCATCCATGTGTCCATGATAGTTGTAATGTTATTACACAATGTTATTCCCATTGTGCACAGAAACACTCTCCCAAACTGCGTAAGATGTGCGAGAGTCTTGGACATTTCTACCTGAATGTTTTCTTCTTGGAGAACACTGCTGGCTCTTACGTGGCCCAACGCAAGCAGGAGATTGAAAGGAGCTCAGTGTGTGTGCTGCTTCTTAAATCTAATGTAACAAGGTAATTTGACATCTTTTGATTTCACAACTCTACAGTATTGCAATAATTCATACTCTCATCGTAACGAGCCAAAGTCAACATACAGGTCCCTAGAATAGTCTCAAGGGTGGGTTCACACTTGGTCCAATCTAACTCTGATTGACTTGGGGCAAAATATGTGGAGTTGGGAAAGCACCAAACAAGAGTACACTGGTCCACTAGTCACATAAGTCGATTATTTTCAAACAGTTGCTTTTGTTTCTGTGAATATGACATTTTAGATGAAAAGATCCATTATTTATTATACTTATATATGATCTGCAATATAAAACCAGTTCAATCTTACAAGGGCAATGCGAACGAATATCATTTTACTATTTGCATGGAAATCAAACCTATATTTTCCTCTCAACAGTGCAGCAGCGGACGACTGTGAAGAAGCGTTTGTAAAGAATCCCGAGGGACATCCGCTGGTGCTGTACCTCAGAGCTGACAAAGACCAAAAGCTGACCACATCCTCCAGGCAACTGCTGGAAAGGATCAATGCAGCTGACAAGACCGGAAAAATCAAGGTTGGGCTCCACTCACTTGCTTATCATAGTGGTACATCTCCGTTGCTCAATACCTTTTGTCTCCACAAATAAACAAAAACAGGTGGTGGAACACTGTGGTTCTGTGGAAGATGGAGCTAAACTGATTTACGATCAGCTGGAAAGAGTCATCAAACAAGTATGGACACGCCTTCAGAAGTATTATCAAGGTCATGCTTTATCACAAATTTCCATGTAATTCGAAGGAGCTGTTGGCTCTCGAGGGAGCGGACGAAGACTCTAAGGATTATGCGCAGGAGGAAGGACGAGAGGAGGATTCTGGAGACGTGCTTTGGGACCTGCATGACGAACAAGAGCAGATTGAGTCCTACCAGCAGGCCTGCAGCTGCAGTACCTCTCAGCTAGGCTTTCAGAAGGTATTGATAAATTAGTATTGCGTTGTGTTTAGATAGATACATTGACATTGTTTTGAATGCGATGACTCTTAGTATATAGATCGGTTAAATGACATGATAGCTGCGCCTCCACCCACTCCTCCTCTACTTGTATCCGGTGGCCCAGGTTCAGGGAAATCTCTCCTTCTTTCAAAATGGTGAGATACATTTGTTGTTGTATTTCATGGATGTATTTAATCGGTAAAGTCACAAATTGCTCTAATATTTTTCAGGATCGAAGTACAGCAAAAGCAATCCCCCAACACGTTATTCCTGTATCATTTTGTTGGTCGTCCGCTCTCCACAAGCTCAGAGCCTGTTCTGATAATCAAGCGCCTCACTGTCAAAGTAAAGAAAAAAACAAAAGTATACATATGTAATTACAAATAATAAAGTACATACATAATGAAATGTTTTATGTCAATTGTAGCTACTTCAGCACTTTTGGTCCATTTCTGGCCTATCAATGGAACCGAGTAAGATTTTAGAAGAATTTCCTCGGTGGCTGGAAAGGCTATCTGCACGGCACCAAGGAAATATAATCATTATCATTGATTCCATTGATCAAATACAGGTAAAGCTACAGGTTTGCAGAGCGCACTGAGCATTTTATTTGTGTAGTAACAGCTATGGTTCTTCCTGGTCTAGCATGCAGAGCGCCATATGAAGTGGCTGATCGACCCTCTGCCTGTGAATGTCCGAGTGGTGGTGTCTGTCAACGTGGAGACCTGTCCGCAGGCCTGGAGGTGTAGACTTGTTTATATAATTCTCATTTACAGCCTATGAAAATGTATGAGTGTATTGAAATTAGTGTGATGTTTGATGATCTGTGTCCAGGCTCTGGCCCACTCTTCATTTAGACCCCTTGAGTCCCAAAGAGGTCAAAAGTGTTGTGAACGCAGAGTGCCAGAATGTGGAACTGAAACTTTCCAAAGAACAAGTTGAGTATTTTCCTATAGGCCAGTGATGTCAGACCGGTCCTCAAAGGGCTGGTGTGGCTGCAGGTTTCCCATTTCCTCAAGTGAGTCTAGTCTTAACCTGAAGACTTGAGGAAATGGGTGGCATCTGGTCTGCTCCTGCTTGGTTTTAATTGTTATCTGCAGCAACACCAGCTCTTTCTTTCTTGGACCAGTTTGACAACCCTGCTTTATACTCTAATTTTATTTCACTTTAATGTCTTTGTTCAGGAAAAAAAACTCGAAAGACATTGTCGCTCTGGATCCACCTGTAACGCATTATACGTGACTTTGCTGGCACGAGTCATTACAAGGTGTGTGCTTTGACACTATCTGTTGTTGATGGATTGTCCAATATTGTGGTGTTTAATAATCTGCCTTGACTTTGTTTGCATCTGTAGTTTGTGTTGGCCTTTGGAAAAAAGTCTTGACCAGTGTCTGGAATGTCAGGATACCATGTCACTTTACTGGGTTGCACTGAAGATGACGCTGAACTCACTTCGATCTGACAGAGAGCGACACATACTGAAAGAGGCAAGTTTAAGATTGAATACCTATAACATGGTAATGGAAGCTACACAATGACTCCATGTAACATCCTTATTTGCATGTACCTTTTAGATTTTGTGCCTCGCGTGTGCCAGTCACAACGGAGTCAGTGAATCAGAAGTGTTAGATATTTTCCCAGAGCTGGAGCTTCCTCTGCTTTCCTCATTACTTTTCCAACTCAAAAACCTGTGCATTCTAACACTCCGATGTGGACTCATCAGGTTCCAACATCTGCAGGTAATAACCCCTGAATACACGCAGACATGAAACTATTTTACACTTTTTGATTTGGTCGTATTGTTCTTTAGGCGTGGGAAGCTGTAAGATCAGAATTTCTGTGTGGAGGCAACAATACTGCTATTTACAGAGAGAAGTTGATTCATTACTTTAACCAGCAACTAAGGTACAATAAAAGGAGCATATGTTTCCCCCATTCGTTCTGAAACTGTCGCCTTTCACTGACACCTCTCTCTGACACGGTGTGTTCTCACGTAGTCAGGACCGTGTCACATGGCGTGTTGCTGACGAGCTGCCGTGGTTATTTCAGCAACAAGAAGACAAGACGAAATTACAGCTCAGCCTTTTGAATCTCTTTGTTTCCCAAAATCTCTATAAACGGTTTGTTGAAACAGCACTGTTTGTACAACACAACAAAGCAAGCAACAAACATTTGTCTCTGTCTTTCCAGGGGACATTTTTCGGAGTTGTTGGTTTATTGGCAGTACGTGGGCAAAGATAAAAGTTCCATGGCTAACGAGTATTTTGTCTCTTTGAAACACTATGAAAAGAGCTGTGAAAGTGATGACAGCATGACCAAGTTAGCTAACCTGTACGAGACACTGGGACGTTTCCTCAAAGACCTCGGCCTCCCAAGCCAAGTAAGCTTTACAATCACAACAAAATCATAAAAGGTCATTAAATATAATTGAATATATCTTTGAAACTAGGCTGTCGCTCCTCTCCAGCGGTCTCTGGAAATAAGAGAGACTGCGCTGGACCCCGACCATCCCAGTGTGGCCCGCTCTCTGCATCAGCTGGCTGGAGTGTACGTACAGTGGAAGAAGTATGGGAATGCTGAGCAGCTGTACAAGCAGGCCCTGGAGATCAACGAGAACGCCTATGGAGCAGAGCACGCCAGTGTCGCACGAGAGCTGGAGTCTCTGGCTATGCTATACCAGAAACAGAACAAGTCAGTAGTTCTATAAAATACATGTTTGCAAATCATTAAGACTAGATTAATGACGTTTTGTTGGGGTTAAGTGGAATTTAGTATTGACTACAAATCTCAACACAACAATGACCTTAAAAACATTATATTCAAACAGGAAAACCAATGATATCTTTTTAAGTGTATTTTTGTGTCGCTCCCAGGTATGAACAAGCAGAAAGACTTCGTAAGCGATCAGTGAAGATTCGACAGAAGACAGCTCGCCAAAAAGGGCACATGGTGAGCTAGTGTTTTGGCGAATACATATTTACATGTCGTTTTCCTTATGACTGCTCAGACTGATCAAAGCCTGTATTCTTCTCTACAGTATGGCTTCACGTTACTGAGACGCAGAGCCTTACAGCTGGAAGAACTGACACTGGGGAAAGACTCCACTGATTGCGCCAAGACGCTGAATGAGCTTGGCGTCTTGTACTACCTCCAAAACAACCTAGAGTCAGTCTTAATCATACATTTCAATACAAATCTTTCAGGTAAAACATCCCTGTTTTATCACTTTTGTTTGTGTTAGTGCTGCCAAGATCTTCCTAACCCGCTCACTGGAGATGCGTCAGCGTGTTTTGGGGCCAGAGCATCCAGACTGCGCTCAATCACTCAACAATTTAGCCGCACTGCACACCGAGAGGAGAGAATATGAAACGGCTGAGGACATGTACGAGAGAGCTTTGGACATCCGTAAGAGGGCCCTGTCCCCCGACCACCCCTCACTGGCCTACACACTCAAGCACCTGGCCATGCTCTATAAACGAAGGGTAAGAGATGAATGAAAACAAGTCGCAGTAAGTCTGAAACTCGATCATTTTGGTGAATCTTGTGTTGTTTTTTTGTGCTAAGGGGAAACTGGAGAAAGCTGTCCCATTGTATGAACTCTCTTTGGATATCAGAGAGAAAAGTTTCGGGCCCAAACATCCAAGTGTGGCCACAGCTCTGGTCAACCTCGCGGTCATCTACTGCCAGCTAGTAGGTTCAAAATTGCCATTTTATATTTTGTAAATAAGTTATAATTTGTGTGTTCCTCCAGAAGAAACACAGTGATGCCTTGCCCCTGTACGAGCGAGCCCTCAAAGTGTACGAAGACAGTTTGGGTCGCTCACATCCTCGTGTCGGAGAAACACTTAAGAACCTTGCTGTGTTAAGGTACACGGAAATGAGGCGTCAGGCTGAAGTCACATTACGATTGAAATCCTGAACATTCTTTTTGGTCAATAGCTATGAAGAGGGAGACTACGAGAAAGCAGCAGAACTCTACAAACGTGCCATGGAGATAAAGGAGAGTGAGCCGTCGCTTGTGTGTGGCCAGGCTCCGTCCCGCCATTCCTCCAGCGGAGACACGTTCAGCCTCAAAGGACCAGTGCCCCTCCCTCAGGTGTCCAGGTGACCACCGTCCTCTTCTACATCCACACAACTATGAATGATGATGGACAATTGTAAAGTGGATGAACTGAGTGCATACTGCTTTTGTTACTGTGAAGTATTACACACATGATCACACTTATATTTATTTATGCCTTTTCCCGTGTACTTTCAAATTTGGATATTTACTCCAACTTCTGGAAGAGATATAATGTTGCTATAAACTATTAATATAATATTATTTAGATGAAGTTGCATATTAATTAACAAATGTATAATATACATCCATATTTAAAATGTTTTACTAAAGGTACTTTTTTTATTTCTTCATCACCAATAAATGTGACTGTTATAATGTAAAACTGTAAACAAACCGCTGCCAACCAAAGATAATGTGCATGAAACAACTGTATTGTTTTTCATAATTAGACAACAATTACAGAAATGTAGCAATATATTACTCCACAAAGTGGAATACTGTAAATTAAACAGATACATACTAAAACATAGACTTGTTGTTTTAATTAAATGCCAAAAAACCCTGTTCTTGGGACATGTGAAAGTGAGTTAACAGTTCCAGGTCATGCTTTCTGTTTTGATTAGCTTTTTTCTGTTATCTGTTTCTTATTAATTAGTTCATTTCTTTGAATTACTTGGACCATTGTAACAGATGGGGCATCTTCATCACTATGTTTTACTATAATAATTTATACAACATGGCATAAATAATAACATCTATAGATTCCTCATTTTTGCCATGAGTTCCTCTAGACTCTGATCGGCCACATCTACGGTTTCTCCATCAGCAGGTGCCTAAAGACAGAGGTAAATGTTACATTCTCAAAGACTATAATTGATCATTGACTAATTAACTGGACAGACAAAAACTGACCTCAGCAGGAAGTGTGTAAGCTACAGTGATGCCTTCAGGGAGGTCAAGCATGGGACCTGAAGCAGCCTCCAGATCAGCCTCCGCTATTTCAGACACCAGCTCGATGCCTTCACAGCAACAAATACATCAGAATAACAAAGCAAAATACAAACAAGACAAATGCAAGAAAAAACTAACCCCAGTCATTATCCTCGTGAACAACCTCCTCTTCTTTCACAACAACCTCAACCTTGGGCCTCACTGCTTCCATTTTCTGGTGGTAGAAATATAAAGGACAGTTATTTCATGTATTTACTTCTATTATAATTGAGATAATAATTCATACCTTATATTCATCTTGTTGTTTCCTGCAGTAATGGTCATTACATTGAGGGTTTGCCTTCATTGTCATGGATGGGAAGAAGTCCTGCATAGCATTGTAGCCAAGATAATAACTGACAGTGCCAAACTTCAATAGAAATCTAAATAGAAGAAGCCAATGTTGATTCAATGCATTCATTTTGGTTAAAACGTAGTTCATGAATCTTACTTGAGGACGTTTTGCACAAGTAGACCTGCGACAACGCCCATTGTGGTTGGTAAACTGGCAGCACAAACTCCCTCCCTTTTTAATGTCTTCTCGTCGATATTAGCTGCCACCACCAGAGGAGGCGCACACTAAACAGAGAAAAACAATTAAGATTTCTTATTGCATATTATATTGTACATTTAACATACAGCAAAGCAGGCCGTCTCTCCCGGAATAATCAGCTGGATATGTCCTGATACAGCATTCTCACTGACCCCAGACTCCATCCAGGTCTGTCCAAGCTCATTACAAGCCTGCAGAAACACAGGGAATAGTCAGCATTGTTCCATTCTCTTTTTGTACAAAATGTGAAGAGATTTAAGATAACACTTACTGTATTTATGGCCATTCTTGCCTCAAAGTTGTCCACACAACTCAAAAGCAAATCAACAGGCGCTCCCTCTTCTAATCCTCCATGGCTAGTAATACAATGTCAGTTACTGTATACAAACTGAATGAACAGAAATGTGCGCATACCTTACCTAATTCTATCCATGAAATGTGTAAAATTTTCCATAGTTGTGATGTTGTAGTTGTAAGTCTCAAACGATACATCTGGATTAATATTTCTGTGAAAGTCATGTCAAATGTGAGCAAAAAAAAACTATCATATATTGTACAGTATTTCTTGATTACCTGAGAGTGTGTTCTGCTGCCTCTACTTTACTGAGGCCAGCTTGATGTGGCTGGAAGAACAAACGGTTCATGTTGGCCAACTCTACTTTGTCATAGTCAAAAAGAAGGAGCTGTAATAAAAAGAGAGATACAGTATTTAAACACAATACATTAATTATCAGGCGTAAAGAGGGAATAATGTTTGATGCAGAATTTTTTCTTTTACCTTACCAATACCACATCTGGTCAGCATTTCTGCCGTAACACTTCCAACTCCTCCAACTCCAACCACAGCAACAGTGTATGTCCGGATTTTCTGTGAAGACATCAGGAGAGTAAACAACATGCTTTTTGTGTGATAATGACTGACAGCAAATACACAACACAAGTGAACATCTAACCTCATAATCATCCACGATTCCCATTCTCTTTAGAGCCATAAGTCGACTGAATAAAATAAAACAACAGTTAGTGTCGGTCAAGATGACATTAAAGGAATTTAGAGCTGGTGTACCCAACTTTCATTAAATTAATTGACGTAACGTTATAAATAATAAAAAGTATAACACAAATAATTCGTTGGATTGTTGGCTTTCACATGCATGTAATGTTTGGCCTCATCGTTAAATCTGATTTTTGCACACACGAAAGGTGAGCTGTTTGTCTGATGTACAAACCAAAGCGTCTAATTGTGACTATAAAGACAGTATTATGGTTAATTCAAGTTAGGTACCCCAGCTTTAATTCCCAAGTATTTTAACATGATGCACTAACACACATTCACAATCAAAATCAACAGTATTCTTAAACAAACATGTGTAACTTGTATCCATCCATGCTGTAACTATATTGCAATGTGTGGGTTTCCTTTAACCATATGGGATAAATGACTCACACAGAGGCGTCTCCCAAACGCCATTCTTAGAAATTAAAATATGTGCTGTATAAATGAAAAAAGTAGTGCATTACTTCTGTACCTGTATGGATTGGAGTCCACCACCTCCGCGCTCATCTTGTCAATCTTTGGTCTGAGATGTAAGTGGCTTTGGGCGTCCTCCTCGGCACAATGTTTTTGCTTACACTTTATTAATTCATTTTCAAGCTCTCTAACTCGCAATTTCAACTCCTCGATTGTTGCCATTGTAGAAAAAGAAGATTTGTCCCGATAAGTACTAAAATAGCAGGTAATCAAGTGTAAAATAACAAAAATATGGTCAATTGAACAGCACAACTAGTACACGTCTTCAGTTCAGTGAGCTGTCAGATTGTGTCGCATTTAGAAGCATCCGTAAGGAAACATAACTATTATGATTCGTTCCACAACAACGCTTGAAAGCTAACATACACAAATTTAATATTATTCGGGCGTCATTTAACAAAGTATTATATTATTTATTATGTTATCATGTCGAAATAATCTTATGCATGTTTTTCTGCTGAGTACAGAGGAACTATCGTTGCAGCGTTGGTTGTGTGCACAGCGTAAAACCGTCCGGGTGAATTGTCAACACCATTTCACTTTTACTCATGAATCTGCACCACTGTAAATGATTAATACAATGATTTAAACATGGACGACCAGACAACTCGCGTACGAGAACCACATAGGTTCAACGTTGATAACCTTCAGAAATATCTTTCTGTAAAGTTATTATTATCTAATAATGATAAAATAACTCTCAGGCAATTCAGGTAAGGAGATAAATCAGCCAACGATGATCTGCTAATTTATTCTAATTTACTCTTTATCATTTGGGACTGAACTTGGCTTATGAATGTTCTGGTTCTGGTTTTAGTTTTGGTCAGTCCAACCCAACTTTTCTAATTGAGTCTCCAACTAGAAGCTATGTGCTCAGGAAGAAGCCTCCAGGTGAGCTCCTTCCAGGGGCGCATAAGGTGAGGGCAGCTGTTTTACTTCACTCACAGAGGGAGAGAGTATTGTATGTAAAAGCGTCCAATGAGCTGCATCAAGAACTGAATATAATAATGTGTCCACAGGTGGATAGAGAGTATCGTGTGCAAAAAGCACTTTTCTCAGCTGGCTTTCCTGTTCCTCAGCCTCTGCTCCACTGCACTGATCCACACATCATCGGAACAGAGTTCTACATAATGGAGCATGTGAAGGTTGGTTTCTCTACAGCACTTTATCTGAATATACACTAGTTTTACAACAGCACATGATGAACTATTTTCTTGAAGGGGCGTATATTCCGGGACCTGCGCCTCCCTGGACTCTCTGTTGCAGAGAGAACAGCTCTGTATGTTGCTGCAGTTGAAGTTTTGGCAAAGCTTCATTCTCTTTCAGTGGCATCTCTAAAACTTGGTGGATATGGAAAAGGACCAGGGTACTGCAAGAGGCAGGTAAGATAAGCAGATCAGATAGAAGAGATCACACAACATGACAACTCTTATAAAAACGGTGTGATTGCATATGTGTGTAACAGGTGTCCACCTGGACAAAGCAGTACAGTGCAGCTGCCCACAAAGACATTCCAGACATGAACAATCTTTCAGATTGGCTGTTGAAACATCTGCCCGACAATGATGATGAAGTAACTCTGGTCCATGGAGATTTCCGAATAGATAATTTGATATTTCATGCAAAAGAGGTACTTTTGCCTCATACTGTTTATCTTAAAACACAACTTGACAGAATCATCTGAACTCATCTTTGTTTTTAGGCTCGTGTAATTGCAGTCTTAGACTGGGAGCTTTCCACCACTGGCCAACCAATAGCTGACTTGGCATACTTTCTGATGCCCCACTACTGGCCCAAAGACTTTAACATCCTCAGCACAATGGGCAGCTTTAAAGGAATAGATGGTGAATATATTTTGAGAACAATAAATACGTCTTGATTGTATTATCTACAATGTGTCCATAATTTATGTTTATTAGGTATTCCATCTGTGGAGGATCTTGTCTCCATTTATTGTCATTTTCGAGGAATCCCATCCTCAATGCCGGATCTGAACTTCTATCTGGCCCTGTCAGTATTTAAAATGGCAGGCATTGCCCAGGTTTGTTTACCAAATAATGGGAAAAATTATGTTGATTATAATTGATCAACATTGACATTTCTTTTTCCCAGGGAATTTATGCTCGCTATCTTCTGGGTAATGCCAGTGCCCAAAATGCTGCTACGTTTGGCCAGTATGTGGAGCCAATGGCTGAGGTCGCCTTGCAGATTGCTCAGAGGTTATTATCGGCTCTATGCTGTTCATGTTCATGTTGTTTATTCATATCGACTGTGACTCACAAGTGTTTTTGTCAGGACTCTTTCAACAACAGCGAAAGACCCTGAGGACTCATTGCTTCGTCAGACACATAAAGGTCAAACTGTTCTGCGGCAGGTCAAAGACTTTATGAGAAAACATGTTCTACCTGCACAGAAGGTACAAGATCTAAGTGTCAAAGCTGAGTTTTGTAAAATTGTATACAATAATCGTCTAACATGAGGTAAGTTAGTTATTACACGTTCCTTGTTTCTTGTTATGAAGGAAGTCCAAGAGTATTACATCAAACATGCCCAGTCCCCACAGAGATGGCACACTCCTCTAATCATTAAAAATCTCCAGGTAATATTGTATACAACATTTTATCACAGTACTTTCTTAATGTTGAGCAGTTGTAATTGTAAGTGTGTGTCTGTATGTGTGTGTTTCTGTACTTGTAGGTGAAGGCGCGAGAGGCAGGGTTGTGGAATCTGTTTCTGCCAGCTGTCAGCGGCCTGACTCAGCTGGACTATGCTTATATTGCAGAGGAAACAGGGCGCTGCCTTTTTGCTCCAGAAATCTTTAACTGCCAGGCTCCAGGTAAAACTATTCACAACTTGGAGGTGATCTGTTGGTGATCCAGAATTTTTTTCTTGGAGGAGAACTGCACTAATTTTTGTATTGCTATTGTCAGTAAATACAATTCACAAACAAGATTTATGCTTTGGCTTTATGTTGGAAGTAGACACGATGTATAACTGTAAAACTATATAACTGGCCCTACGGGGATAAATAAAGTGCACCTTTACCTTTACCGTTAAAACTATGATGAGTAAGAAAAGCAGAGCAGTTGTTTTTCCACCTTCATTCTTTTCATTCATTTACTACTTCTACTATTCAACATATTAACTCTGTGTTTCTGAATGTATATTCTGTTTAATTGTTTCTTTTACAGACACTGGAAACATGGAGGTCCTCCACATGTTTGGCAGTGAGGAACAGAAGAAGCTCTGGCTACAGCCTCTGCTCAAAGGAGAGATCCGGTCCTGCTTCTGCATGACAGGTCTGGATTATAAATGTTTCCGTGTTTCCACTGTAAAATGAAAATGTTGTTTGAAGCAATTACTTTGCTCTTACAACGTTATAACCCTTTGATTCTTGTTTTGATCTAATCTCTGCCCACTGCCTGGAAACAGCAGTGAACAGAGCCAACAGTCGTTACTGTGGGTGTGAACCACATGCAATAGTCAACAAAGGAGAACTCCCGCTGAGGGGCTCTCGAGACTGATAGTTTTACAATGATTTCAGAATGATGAAGTCAGAAATCATGTTGTTGGTGCATACATAATAGAGAATGTATTTAATGTTCTGTCTCATTATCTTTCTCAGAACCTGATGTTGCTTCTAGTGATGCCACCAACATAGAATGCACTGTGGACAGAGACGGAGACAGCTACGTCATCAACGGAAAGAAATGGTGGAGCAGTGGTAAGTTCACATTTACTATATTCTTCTCTCAAACACAAAGATGGTTAAGTGGTAACAACAAAAACAATACTCCTAAAGGATTTGGACTCTTATGGTTCTTCTACACCACATGTTGTGCTTGTGTTTGCAGTTCAGATGCTGCCAAACCATACTGTAGCTTGTGTTTTTGGTCTATGAGTCATTTTATCCAACCTCACAATAACTATTAAATAAGTAAAACTAAGAAGAAAGAAGCAGTTCCCTGAAAGAAGAAAAAACAATGGGGATTTCCTTTTCCACTCATTCTTTCCGTCTTCTCTGCGATGGTCTGTTTGTGTTTGGGATCTGGGGTCGTGTTTAGCTAAAACCTCTCACCTCCGTCACGCCTCACATTATGAGGACGTGCAGCGACATCATTAATAACATTTGTGTAAACACTAAGCACGAGGTGATAATAACTTGATTAACACATGCTGACTCAGGAGGAGGCGCTCAGGGGAAGACGGCGTCCAGAAGCAAGATGAATTTCTGAGGAAAGTGAACTCGGCCGTTGTCAGATTAACATCTTATCTCCTGTGTTTACCGGTTCTAATGTGGCTAATGTTAGCAGCTCTCCTGGGGACTTCGTGTTGACCTGGTACAAAACTTTTTCTTTGTTTGGAGTTCACTGAAATCAAACCCATGCTTTTTGTCCGTAACACACCTTGTTATTCTTTCCCAGTTTTGAGTCGGAAGTAATTTGAGTTGAAAAAGCATGAGATTTTATGTTGAGATACACAGCATTAAGGCTTTTAAGCTTGAGACCAGAAAAGACTTCTGTTATACATCTATACAAGGCTAACCCCAAATAACCCTACACATCCTTAACCTATGGCAAAGGAAGCAACAAAATTGAATAAATAGGTATCCATTTTATTGATTCATTTATTTTACAAAATAATTGTGTATATGCAATCATCATTGCACTGCATGTATTTTAAAAACAATGTCTTAGGTACAAGTGGTGAATAAGCAGAGTCTTAAATGGAGAAGGTGCTGGTGTCCTGATGGTCAGAGGTAGACTGTGATTGCACTTGTGAGCAGGTGTTGAGGGGGATCTCCACAACGGTTTCCTGCGGGTGCCGCGGGTGACTGCCCAGACGCTGGCCCAGGCGTTTAGCAGCTTTCAGGACGTGCGGCCGGAAGGAGGAGCCCATGCAGGCGTAGAGCAGAGGGTTGATGCAGGCGTGCATCAGGGCCAGGCTCTCCGTCACCTGCAGCGCGTAGTCCAGGCTCTTGCTGGTGTAGCAGTCGGTCACGAGGCCGTAAATGATGTCCAGGGCGCGGCACAGTTTGACCACGGTGTACGGCAGCTGAGTGAGCAGGAACACGGCCACCACAGCCAGGAGCACACGCAGAGCTCGCCACTTCTTCTGCCTGCGTCCCCCGGCCCCCCTGCTCAGAACCCGGGCCACACAGCTGTAGCACACCGCCATGACCACGAACGGCACCAAGAACCTGAGCAGGACCTCCATCAGCTCCAGAGCGGCCTTGGCAGCTTTGGCCATGTGAGCTGGGTACATAGCCGTGCAGGACATGCGGTAGTGGGAGTGTTTGACTGTGGAGAAGATCAGCTCTGGAAGACTTAGGAAGCAAGCTGTGGCCCACAATGCAACACACACCAGCAGCCACTGAACCCTAACTTTAGAGTTTGCCCTGGGACGTCCTCTTGTCACCTGCATCACCGCTCTGTACCGATCCACGCTGATGCAGGCCAGCAGCAGCATGCCGCAGCTGAAGTTAGCGCTGTAGGCAAAAGATGTGATTTTACAAGTCGCGGAGCCCAACTTCCAGCCGTGAACTGCGTCCGCCGCCCAGAACGGCAGCGTGAAGAGGAGCAGCAGGTCCGAGATGGCCAGGTTCAGGATGCACACGTCTGTCAGGGTGCGGAGGCGCAGGCGGGACGTGTAGACCACCAGGACCAGGGCGTTTCCCGACAGACCCACCAGCAGAGCCACAGCGTACATGATGGGCAGGAACACACTGCCGAAGGAGCGCACCGCCTCTTTCTCACAGAGCGTGAAGTAGTCCTCATAGTCATATGTGTCATTCAAGCTGTCGTAGACATCATCGTAGTCATCCATATTTACTGTGAAAATGAAATGAAGAATAATCAGGGAAACTTACAGAATGTGAAATGTAAGGTGACTTTGACTTGCTCAGACCAGACTGCAGCTATTGTAGAATTTTCCTCTAATCTGAGATCCAGCATGTACTCCACAGATGTGTTATGTCTACAGCAGCAGGACTGATAAGAGCAACATTCTGACATTCTGATGTGATGTAAATTCATATGAACGATGACCTTCTCATAGCGGCTCTATCGAGGTTAGGGTTAGGATGTATTTCAATCATTTTCTTATGAGTTTGTTATGAAAAGAAGTCTAGGTTTGTTACGTCATGTGTCACTATCTCCCACATGGGCGTTATGGGTTTCCATAACAGATGTTAGAGCATTTAGAAAAATGTGAAATATTCCAGCCGTGCTGTCAACACTGGCCTCATGTGCTCGTACAATTATGTTGAACATAAGTAGGACTCAAGTGAAGACATTT